>JAOQML010025259.1:0-11476 GCA_027568935.1 Erythroxylum urbanii | reverse complement strand
ATTTGAACTTAAATTAAAAAAAGATTGTTAAATGAAAATTAATTGATTTAATTTGGTTTATAAGAACTTATTAATTTACAAAAATTTATTTATTAATTAATAAATTGATTGATTTTTAACAACAAGAGTTAAATCAAATCATAAAACAACAAGATTTTCTATTTCATGTTAAAGATAATTTTCGAATGTATATTTTATATTTTTTAAAAATTCTACTCTTATTATGTTCATACGTAGTAATAATTTATGTGATACAATAAACACATTTTATCTAAGTTTCTTAACATTTTAAATTTTTTTATATTATCATATTATTTATGCTTTTCATTTTGTTGTTTTTCACATGTCAGTATTTTCATTTCCGTGTAACTTAGTTATGAAACATTGTGCTCATTGTTTGAATATCTCCCGTCCAAGTATGGATTTGATTGTTGGACATAAGTTCTTAATGGTATGTTAGAGCGTGGGATATATTTCATACTGAAAAATATAAATAAGTCTGTTTTCTGGAAATATAAATAAGTCTGTTTTCTGGAAATGATATTAAAAAACATGAAATCGACATGGCTAAGAATCAGAGTTTGTTTCCCTCAGTGTAATTGAATGCATTTCTGAGAGAGCAATCAGGTTGGAACTTGATCATTGTATATTCATTTTAATGGAGTATGTTCCTTCATGACAGGGTTTTGAATTACTTACTGCAATTTACCATGAACACTTCAGGGTTTGTTTCATTTCACATATAGATTGGGATAATTATCGTAGTTCATCATAATTACACTTGCATCATTCGATAATCTAAAAACATGGTGACTGATAAGCAATCTGGATATAACAAGAATAAAAACAGACAAAGGAAGCAGATATTGCACTTATTGTCATCAAGATGATCATTTAGCAGATTATTGTTTTGAAAAAATTGGTTATCCTGACTAGTATAAAGGGAAGAAGGGCAGGAGAAATAGCAAAGTTGCTGCACAAGTAAATGTTACTGAGAGTTTTGATGTTGATCAAGAGACTCCACTAGATGTTCATGGTACACGAGCACATGTGACTGATCAGGAGAGGATGTCTACTACTATATGTGGAGAAATGATGAAAATCATTAAAGGCAAAAACAGATTTACCTCTGGTACTGACTCCTCGGTTAATTTTGCAGGTATCTTTGTTTGCTCAGTTATCCCTTCTTCTTGCATTACGGATAATTCATGTGGATTTTGGATTATTGATATCGGAGCTTCTGATCATATGACCCCCTTTTATCAACTATTCTACAAAACTGAAAAATTTACTAAACTTATTTTTATGAGTTTGCCTAATGGAATAAACAAGTAACTGAAACTGGTTCTATAAAAATTAACTTCTATATTTTCATACACACTGTTCTCTATGTACCAAGCTTCAAATATAACCTATTTTTTCAGTAAATTCACTCAGAGCACCAAGTTTAATATTCTTTTTTACCCAAACTATTGTGTCTTTTAGGACCCTTCGAGCAATAAAGCAGTGGCGTTTGGCAGAGTTCATAGAGGCCTGTACAAATTGCTAGCAATAGCTCTTGAGACCAAGTCTAGTAATCCAATCACAGCTCCTGTTTTTGTTGTTCATACTCCTAATAACATCGTTCATTCTTATAGTTCAAATACTTATTGTAGTACTGTTGATGTGTCAAAAGATCTGCGTTTGTTACAGGCGAGAGTAGGACATTCCTCTTTAAGTAAAATGATTCATATTCCTGATTGTAAAATTCACAAAATCAATGACAGAAAATTTCTCTGTGATTCTTGTTCCATGACAAAGAGTCATAGATTACCTTTCTCGAGAAGCTTAAGTACTTCTTCCACTGTTTTTGAGCTTGCACATACTGATTTGTGGGGACCTTACAAAGTAGCAAATATATGTGGTTCACATTATTTTCTTACAGTGGTTGATAATTTTTCCATAACCACTTGGACATACCTTCTTCACAGTAAACATCAAGTTCTTCCTACTCTTATTACCTTCATCAAGTATATTCAAAATCATTTTCATTCTACTCCCAAATATGTTAGATCAAAGAATGGTGCTAAATTCGTTTCTGCAGAACACCCACACAAGCCACTGCACTCTTGTATTCTCAAAAACAATCACATCAGCTATGTAATTAATGCCCTCTTCTCCTTTGTTTTACAAAACCCACGCATCATATATTCAACCATCAATTTTTGTGGGTTTCTATTTTGTTCACAAACTCAACACCCAACCATCATATCTTTCAAAAGCCATTTTATCCTCAAGCAAAATTCCTGTAATACCTTTAAGCTCTTTGCAAAAATCCACGATACCTCAATTGAGATTTTCACCATCCTTTACGCAAAAACCACTTACCTTATCCTCATCCAAACAAAATCCAGCCATAATCTCAAACTTCACAAAATCAACTTCTATGCAGGATAGAATTTATTCTATCTAGAACATTATCCAAATAACTTTTTGAATTTAAGATAATAAAAATATGATAAGTCCAATTTATAAAAATATGCCAAAAAAATTAAATAGATACATTCAGCATATATCTATAAATCCAGGATTACAAACACACATTTTCACCTATAGCCAAGTTAGCTACTGTCCGAATTTTGCTTGCTTAGCAACAGCAAAGAAGTAGCCTGTTCATAAGGTAGATATTAATAATGCTTTCTTTCATGGTTACATTGATGAGGAGATATACACGTTGCATCCTGAGGGATATAAGAAGGCGGTGAATGGGCAGGTTTGCAAACTTAAAAGATCACTGTATGGCCTCAAGCAGGCTTCGAGACAATGGAATAAAGAACTTACTAAGTTTCCGGTGGCGCAAGACTATGTTCAGTCTATGAACGATTATTCATTGTTCCTTAAAAAGAAAGGTGGCGACATTACAGTGATTCTTGTTTACGTGAATGATATGCTTATAACTGGCAATTGTGATTTTGAAATTGCAGATATCAAGGCTAAACTTGATCAAGAGTTTACTGTCAAGGATTTGGGACTGACTCGGTATTTTTTTGGTCTTGAAATTTGCAGAACTGATGTTGGAACTTATTTACACCAGCGCAAATATATTTTGGATTTGTTGCAAGATGCAGGTCTCTCGGCTGTGAAGCCCACTGAAACACCATTTCCGCAAAATCTTAAGCTGTCTCTGGAGCAAGCTGAACCAATACCATATCTGGAACGTTACAGAAGATGCATTGGAAGGTTACTTTATCTTACTTTAACTAGACCTGATATATCCTATGCAGTCTAGTAGTTGAGCCAATTTATTTCGGCTCCTATATTACCTCATCTAGAAGTTGTTCATCATGTTTTGTGATATTTGAAGGGCACCATTTTTAAAGGATTGTTTTATCCTGTTCAAGATGATTTGAATTTGACAGGATTTACTGATTTGGATTGAGCTACAAGTCCCATGAGCGCTAAGTCTCTTACGGGTTATTGCATTTTTCTTGGTCATTCTTTGGTTTCCTGGAAAACCAAGAAACAAGCCACAGTCTCACGTTCATCAGCTGAAGCTGAATATCGGAGTATGGCAGTCACCACTTGTGAGCTTTTATGGGTAAGCTATTTGCTTCACGATTTACATATACGTGTGCATCTTCCTGTGACTTTGTTCTGTGACAACAAGGCTGCCCAGCAGGTTGCCGCAAATCTATGTTTTCATGAGAGGACTAAACACCTTGATATTGATTGCTACTTCACCATAAAGAAGATTCAAGATGATTTTTTGCAGATTGCCTATATTCCCTCGCAATTACAGTTAGCTGATCTCATGACAAAAGTCTTGAGTCACAAGCAACATACTTTTCTTTCGGACAAGTTAGGCCTATTAAGTCCAACTTGAGGGGAGGATGTTAAGAATGTGTAAATATTTGTAATGCTAGGTACTGGTACGTAAATAGCTGAAGTTATTCGTAACTAACTTACGTACGTGTACAAACAGAACAGTTGCATGTATAAATACACTACGTGAGCTCAGATCAGATCGATCTGGTGTTTTTCAAAGTTTCGTCTTCTCGAGTGTTTCTCCGAAGTTAACAAGTTCTGCTAGTGAAACCAAACCCCATTTTCATGATGTTGCACCTTTGGTAATGGACAAGGGGAGAGACGAAGAAAAAATGGATGCTCCGCCCTATTATTGTAAACCGGATTAAATACAAATACTTACGCCATCAGTAACGAAACGAAGTTTTAATATTAATTTGTGCCAATGATCGAACCTGGAAGAGTTATTCAAATTTGGATTATTCTGATACAAGCTCTCTCTCATCTTCTTCCTCATCATGCTTCTTCTCTAACTTCCACATTAGAAGTCAAACCTTACCAACCTCCTTTTCTTCAGAACCTGACATATTTTTTTGATACCCTCTTGTCACCGTTTCCCTCTGATGATGATTCTCTCTATCGTTGACTCAATGAAAGCTTGGTCTGCGTGATTGAGCTTGAGCCATTCAGTGACAGCTTTGGTTCGTTCTTGCAAGTTCTGTGAATATCAACGAAAAAGCTGAATCCATACAGGTTTACTGAGACAAGATAATTTCTTGACCTGATGGAGATCAGCAGGAGGAAAAACCAGGCTTAACGATAGTAGTGTTGATTATGTTTTTGGGACCAGATGGGACGAGCTCCGTTTAAAATGAGAAAATGATGGAAGGAATGCAAAGCTGGATCACAAGGATTATTGTTCATGTTATTCTTTGCCTGTTCATACTTGTTCAATCAACTTATGCACAACCAGGTTTGTACTATCACACAGTTTCGGGATCAATTTATTGCAAGTATACTAGATCTGTTGATATGTTCCTTCTTTAGAAGTCTTAGAATCAAGACTAGATCGTTCCACGGTTTTTCCTGTTAAATGAGATGCATTTGGATTTAGAGCTCAAGTAAAGACTTCGAATATATGTTTATTCTTAATTTTCTTTTCGATATAAGGTCCTATGCATTAACTGAGCGGAGAATATACGTTTATGCCTCAACTCAAGCCATTTGATGCAAGATTCTGATATTCCAGTTAAGGAAAAAAAATAATGCAATGATCATAAGATTGCTGATTTGCTCTTATTTGGAAAGTGTGAAACAAACAAGTTATCTCTCCGGATGGATAAAAATGGCATAATTCCCGTGAAATTGTCAACTTTCTTTTTCCCATTTGGTCCAAAGGAGAGAATAATTTTGGATTCGTAGCTTCAAGATATGATTTTTATTTATTTTATTTTGTATTCGTTTTCAGGCTTGTGAGCATAGCATGCTGTGCTGAATTACATTTTAGGGATAGGAATGGTATAAACTATACATCAGACAATGAACTCTTCCAAGTAGATTCTACAAAATGGCAATGCGGTGACATATTGACATATTGTTAGGATATTGAAATGAGAAAAATCTCTTATTGGAAAGGAAAAAGAGAAGAGAGGGGCTTATAAGCCAAAAAGGAGCAAACTAAACTGCTTTAGGATATTTTGGTAATGGGCCTCCTAACATTAAGTCCAACAATGCTCTTTCTCTTTCATGCACTCCCCTTGATCTGGGCTCGTCACATTTTTAACTTGGTATTAGAGTCCAATAGTTTTGTTTCGGCCCATCAAGAACTTTGAAATCTTGACAGATTGGGCTTCATAAATTCAAAGAAAGTGAGGATGACTCAGGCATTATAGACCAAACAAGTCCTGCGGCCCAATACTTGAAGCCCAACGAAAAAGGCTCAGTGAGAAAGACCCAAGGTATCAAGAAAGATAAGACCTACGGCTTAAAACTTGAAGTCCAACCAAGAAGGCTCAGTGAGGAAGACCCAGGTATAAAGACAAATGGACCTACAGTCCAAGACCTGAAGTCCAAAGAAAAAGTGAAGAAGATAATGGACCTGCGGCCTAAGACCTGAAGCCCAAAAAATGAAGAAGACTTAGTGAGAAAGACCCAAGAAAAGGCAAGAAAAAGATAGACATGTGGCCTCTGAGGTTCAACAAAAGTAAGCATAGATACAAACTTGTGGCTTGTGGTTTCTGAGACTCTAAGTGAACACAAACCCAGGCAAGTTAAAAATGCCAAAGAAGAAAAAAAAGAAGAGAAGAAAAAAATGAAAAAAATTGTCAATTGGACTTGAGGGAGAATATTGGAATATTAGAGAAAGGACTTATAAGTAAAAAAGGAGCTAAACTAAAATATTGTAAGGTAAGGCATTTTGATAATGGGCCTCTTAATATCAAGCCCAACAATACTCTCTCTCATTCTCATGCACTTCTCTTGTATCGGCCCATCGAATTTTCCTAACACATATTCAGGGCAGCATTAAATGACACATCCTATGGTTAAGTTCGAGTTTTCTACATTGGTTCGGGAAAGATATGTTATAAGCTTCCAACAACTAGGGACAGCGACTACCTGATAAGAGGAACATTCCTTTCCAGTGAGCCATTGAAATCTTCAGCCTCTGCATTTGATGTTTTGTTCGGAGTCACACCTACAGGTGTAGTGAACGAGATGGCGAAGGGCATCTTTAGAGCTACCAAAGAGAACATAGACTTCTGCTTAATGTATAACAAAGGAGATCCATATATCTCACAGCTTGAGCTCAGGACGTTGGATGATTCAAAATACTAACAGGGAAATTCCACTCTTGTTCTGAATTTGATCGCCAGAATCGATGTCGGGAATGGTGGAGATGACATAAGGTTTGTATTTGCCCATTCTTAGGTACCCTGAGAAAGCTTCAAATCTAAGGTTTTGGTATGGTTAGACATTACCTTTACTTTGGATTTACCCATTTTCAGGTACCCAGATGACAAAAACGACAGAATTTGGAGGAGTCCTGATCCTGAAACACTTCCTTCATCAGCATCAGTTCTCTCCTCTCCATTCCTGACAGACCAGTTCCTTCAAAAGTTCTCCAAACAGCACTCTACCACACAGACAGATTGGAGTTACTGTAAGAGTTTATCTTAACGACCCAATTAAACTCACCTTTCGATGGTCCCCGACAAGCTCACCTTTAAATGGTCCATATATTCATGACTCATAACAACTCCCACATTTTTCTGTCGCCCATACTCCCAACTCTTTATGCTCTGTGATGGCCAGAGAGAGTTGGATATAATCATCAAGTTTTGGTTCTTATCTCACCCAAACATTTGAGACTGACACCATCGGTTGATCAAAGGAAGAGGATAGAAGTTCCAAACTTCTCCAAGTTTTTTTTTACAGATCTTTGGTGGAAAGGCAATAGCTAGAGGTATATCGTATTTTTATTACGCTTCCGTTGGTATATATGTACGTGTTTTACGTGAATATTGTCATTTACAATATGCATGCTTGAGTTGCTGGTTTATTATGGCTTGGTCTACAGTTACAGCATAATGGCCTTGACATAGGGCAGTACAAATAACTTATGTTCCTTGAGTAACTCCGTCAAAAAATGCCAAAGGGTGTTCGTCATCTACAGTAACAATGTGATCAGGCTCGATGGATTTGATACATTGGCTAATGGTTCAAACTATGTAGAAGTTTCCCTCAATGTCACAGCGACAGGTTCCTTAAACTTGACCTTGGCAAGGGTACATGGATCCGACCTTGGACCTATTTTAAATGCCTATGAGATCCTGCAAGAGAAAACTTGGATTCAAGGAACTAACCAACAAGATGGTAAGTCCCCTAGATGCTGATACGAAATTTCCACCGGAAAAGGCAGAGTCTTGTTTATTGGTGCTTCGTTTCGATACTTCAAAGTTTAATCTTGATTTCTAGTGGATGTGATGGAGAAGGTGGGAACTGAACTGCTGCAACAGAACGAGTACATTAAAACATCAAACCTTTGGTTCGGAGATCCATGTCTTCCAACTTCTTGGAAACGCCTGAAATGTAGTAACACTACTGGATCTTATGTCATCTCTAAGCTGTAAGTTCATTTATTCTTCTTCGAGGAGATTATCTTGTCACTGAACTGGAGTTATTTCGGTATATTCAGTTTCTGTCATTCATTCTTTTCAGGGATATTTCTGCTAGTAATCTTGTTGGAACAATTCCTGCTAGCATTTCTCAGCTGCCTCACCTACAGGAATTGTAGGGCTGATTATGGTTTCTTTTTATACAATTTTCGAATTGTCACCATTGTTTTTCTTTCAGAAGACGACTTTAAATTCTCCCGTTGCTTACTATGTTGAAGGAACCTTAGCACCAACTACTTCACTAACAAGATCCCGCCATTCCCAGCTTCCTCCATGTTGAAAACTGTGTAATCTTCTTGCTTTCACCTGTGATTTGATCAGCTATAATGATTGATCATGTGCCAATGTATGATATATTTAAACTTTGAGGATATAAATCTTAGGTAGAAATTCCAAGCAGATACATACACTCATAAAATGATTGTAAACAGAAAATGCCACTTCTCGAAGTCTACTAGTCAGGCATTACATGATGGTATTTGGAAGTTTTGAACTTGACAAGATGCTCAATTTTCATTCTTTAACAGAAACTATAAAGTCTATACAAACTGCACCTGTCATATAATATCTGCACATGGAATTTTCTGATTTACACTTTCTTGTCAGGGATTTGAGGTACAATGATCTACAGGGATCTCTTCCAGATTCTCTGGTTTCACTTCTACAGTTAACACACTGTAAGCTTCCACTGTCGAGTTCGTTTAGGCAAGCCAGGTCTTCCTCCAGTATTCTGCTATATTAAAGAAACTACTTTTCTGCTTTTCCCCAGATTCTATGGATGCAATGCTCAGTTAAGTACAAAGCTTCCTTCCAGATTTAGCAGATCAAAGAGTCACCACAGAGTACGAACTTGTCTATGTTTAAACTTGTGTTAGACAGTGGGGGAAAAAGAAAAAAAGGGCGCACTAACTCAACATGTATTCAAACTCAGCTTTGGGGCATGTGATAGGCACGAATCGTCAAGTAACAAGCATGGAATTGTCATAGGTACTGTACTTGCGGTTCTGTCTTATTTACTGTGGCAGTTGGAATCATTTTCATAAACATTTACAAAAGAAGATTCAGGGGGAAGAGAAATACCAATAGAAGGCATTCAACCACAAAGGGTGAGTAAACATCGCTTCTGTCCCGTTTAAGATGTTTCATTCAAGCTTTTCTCAGTTCTCAAATTGTTGTTAGCCTTATCTCCATGGAATAAGAAGTTAACAAGTTCAGCAGAAGGTTTTATCAGAACATTTTAAAGAGTAGGAAGTGATTTACTACACCGAATGAAAGCTTCTATACCTCCTTCTCAGGAAAGTCTTCTTATACAGGCAGATGCTGTTTTCTCTGTAACCAGCAAAGATGACTTTGTTGCGAAGTCTATAAACATTCAAATGTTTACTTTGGCGAACATAGAGAGTACCACCCAAAATTACAAAGTCTTGATAGGTGAAGGTGGGTTTGGATCTGTATACCGTGGTAAGCTACCTGATGGTCAAGAAGTGGCAGTGAAAGTCCGATCATCAACTTCAACCCAAGGAACTCGAGAGTTCGAGAATGAGGTACTAAGTGCACCTTCAATAACTGCTCACTCCTCGTGTACGCCAATACTTTCTGCAGATCGCAGTATCAGAATCATGACCCTTTATCCAATTATGTCTTGTGAAACTCTTTCAGGATCAGGTTCATGCAATTCCAAGATGACAAAACCTTCTTGCTTTTTATGTTACAGCTAAACCTTCTTTCAGCTATTCGACAAGAGAATCTGGTGCCTCTTCTTGGTTACTGCTGTGAAAACGATCAACAAGTCCTAGTTTATCCATTCATGTCAAATGGTTCTCTACAAGATCGACTCTATGGTATTGCTCATCAAACTCACTAACAATAGTAATTTATTGTCATGTCATCTCCTAACAACTAGTTCTTTGACAGGGCAAGCAGCCAAAAGAAAAATCCTGGACTGGCCAACCAGACTTTCTATTGCTCTTGGTGCTGCTAGAGGCAAGTAGTGCTACTTCCTATTCTCATTCCTTCTTTTCCATCGCAACCAATAAATGGTACCAGTAATGTTCAATGTCTCTTTATAATTTCAGGTTTGACGTATCTTCACACATTCGCTGGACGTTCTGTTATCCATAGGGACGTAAAGTCAAGCAATATACTTCTAGATCACAGC
The DNA here is from genome assembly GCA_027568935.1 of Erythroxylum urbanii. Taxonomy (NCBI): domain Eukaryota; kingdom Viridiplantae; phylum Streptophyta; class Magnoliopsida; order Malpighiales; family Erythroxylaceae; genus Erythroxylum; species Erythroxylum urbanii. Next base: position 1,360 of record JAOQML010025259.1, on the reverse strand, counting down.
ATGAATGCCAAAGTAGCGGACTTTGGCTTCTCCAAATATGCTCCACAAGAAGGGGATAGTGGTGCTTCTCTTGAAGTAAGAGGCACAGCGATCCAGAGTAAGTAAATATCTTTCTGCTTCTTTTTCCTTTTCCTCTTAACTGTCTTCAAAAGCATAGGGATTGATGTGGCAAGAGAAGACTTCGGTTTAACTAATAGGTGCTTAAGTTAAAAGCTAACTTATGATCTATTAAACTTTAGGTGCGTATTTAAAATTTCATGAAAACCTTAAGGATTAATTCATATATTGTGTCTATCACAAAAATAAAGAAGTTTACTTGGTAAGACATTTATTTACGTTTTCTACAATAATCTGTGCATATCAAGGCAGAGATGGGGTACTAAATACAAACTTCAAAAACAAGATCAACTTCCAAATCTTGAGCCCCATTTCTCTATGAATATCAACTGATTTTGTTATTTATTCTCACATTTCATTGGCAAAGAAATCTCATCAAGCCTCCAGTTTCAAGAATAACAGTACTTTTGTAAGCCATTATATCCTAAATTAGGCCATTCAAGAATACTAAAATGCAAAGAAAAGCAAAATAGTACAATTGGCAAGGCCATGGTAAAGATGGAATTGGAAAACTTTATAGTAATTGATAAATAAAAATGAAGGATAAAGAAAAGAAAAATCGTAGTAGGCGATGATCAGTTGGAATAGAGCTCTGAACAACAATACCTTCTTGTTATCCAACCCAGCATCCTCAAAAGCTGAGAAAGCATCAGCAGAGTACTTCGGCCGACTGCAATTATAATTTTCTCGCTTTAGAATGAAAAAGATAAATAATTAATGTAAAATAGGACAAGACATCAAGACCTGGAAGAATGTAAAAGGAGGCCTTGTTTTCCTCCTTAAATTGAACAATGACAACGGATTACTGAAATGTGAAGCCAACTGAATTGAGTACCTTAGGGCTTTTAGATGCTCATGTGACAAGCCTAAACTATGGATGGAGAAAAACAACTGAGACAGTTAGATTCTTTGAACCGATAATTGAAGTCAACATTCCAGGAAAACAGCTGAGGTATAGAAAAGGCTGGATCAATGGATAATGCATACCTTATAACTGTAATATCCAGCAGTATATCCCCCTAACATTCAAGAAGTACTAATCAATTATAGTGGAAACTACGAGTGTATTGTTGTCTACAGCATGCATCTTATATTTAATCAAGTAATGAACCTGACACAAACATTAGACCACCCTTTACATTCCTAAGATTGATTAGTAACTAGCAACGAAGAATTCGGAATAAAAAAATTAGAAAGAGAAAAAAGCAAAATTCAGAATAAGAATGGAATTACTGATTATGTG
>JAOQML010025213.1:0-11479 GCA_027568935.1 Erythroxylum urbanii | reverse complement strand
GGCTAGTTTACATAATCCCTGTATCCCACGCTAGCTCTCTCAGTGCATGTAGCGTAAGAGAGCGGAAGTGGTTATATATTTTAAAAATATATTTTAAATTTAATTATATTTATTAATAATTATTAAATTAAATTAAAATTGTGATTATTATTTATTATTATGATTTTTGGAGACAAAGTACAACTATATAATATGATAATGGACTATTTTGTAATTTAAAAAAAATCAAGGACTATTTCATAAATTTAAAAAATTACCCGAAACAATACTCGGTATTAATCGGTATCGGTACAGTACCGTACCAGAACCTAATCCGGTACGGTATTCATAATATTAGTTGTAAGACTCATTTTTATTGAAAAATAAGAATATTATATCAACAAATATTGAATCTTACTGATGTGCAAAAATGTAAGTAAAAGAAGTTACGTTATATGATATAACACTTAATTGATAGAGAAAAACCCGGTTAGATATTTTTTCTCTTCTCTTTCAAACATTTTGTAAATGTTTAAATTGGTAGACTTCAACTTATATTTGGATGTAAATGTCAGACTTTAAAATAAACTTTTGGATAAATGCCAAAACCAAACAGCACATATTAAGCGAAAAGAAGAAGGTGAAAAGGAAAAGGTTAGAAAAGGAAGACACTCGGGAAATTTTGTCGTGCCACTGATAACAAGGTTACTTCATCTGTTATAAGGCGATGAAGGTCGCCCATCAATCTTGTGTTACTCTGCTCTCTCTCTCTTACCAAAATGCTCTAACCCAACGAAATGGCGTTAAAATCTAGTTCCTAGTTTCCTATAGATTTGTCTGTTTTACTACCTTTCGGTGTAGTTATCTCACTTTCCCATTCTTTTCCGTCAGTTTCACGGGAAAATCAAGTCGAGGGGCTTGAGAGACTGCATAGGTGAGAGTTACTTCGTATTGAGTTTCACAAAGATCATCCCTTTCATCGCTTCTGAGCCGATTTCATTAATGCTCTTTATCTTCTGGGTTTTGAGCATTTCTTTTGTATCGACGGGAAATATGCTAATACAGTACCATATGTGATTATAAGAATTTGGATGCGGGAGTAATTAAATCTATGTGGGTTTTCGATATGCTAGGAAGCTTTTTTCTTTCTGTTTTTGAATTAATTCAAAGGATAATCCTAATGTGAATATGCTACTCTTTATTCTCTCTATTGCGTTAATAGTGAATGGAGGGTTGCGAGGATAGTGTTTTAAGCTGTTTATTATTATTTTCATTAGGAAATCATGCTAATACATTAATTAAGTCTAAGGAGACAGCTCATCAAGTCGGCATTAAATTGTTTGGATCCTTCTTGTGCATTTTCTTTCGTACCCATACTCTTGATATTTCGGATTCTATTTTTCAAAACCCTTGAAGCGTGCGACAGGGTCCTAAATTAGCTACGATATCAAGCATTTGTGTTAAGCAGCTCGTATGTATCATTATAATAAACCATGTTCTTCTCTGATGTTGTAGGAGTAATCCAATATTGATTGAATATTCTTGCATATTATAGACATTGTTTCTGGGTTATTATATGCAGTTTTCGTAATTCCTTAAATTCCATTACGCCATTCTACTCTTACCTGTATGGAATTGATGGAAAAATTGGTAAAGTATTATGGCATGAACTATTGGGTTTTGCTCCCCACCCCTATGGTAAAATCTCTTTTTAAGACTTCTTGATCCATTTCTGTTGACAAACGTACCAGTAGTGAATTACATTCTCCCTACCGTGTAAATAGATAACTTCACTTCTGGATCCCTGATACGTTTTCTGTCCGCATAGGCATGTATAAGAACCAACTGCAAGAGTTGGCCCAAAGAAGCTGCTTCAACCTTCCATCTTACTCATGCATAAGGGAAGGCCCAGATCATGCCCCAAGGTTTAAAGCAACTGTCAACTTCAACGGAGAAACCTTTGAAAGCCCTACCTTTTGTTCTACTCTAAGGCAGGCAGAACACGCGGCAGCTGAAGTAGCCCTTAACACACTTGCAAGCAGAGGTCCTTCTAGATCACTAGCTGCTAGGGTACTGGTAAGTATAGCATTTTAAATTATATATATTATTCCTGAGTTTGGGAGTTTTTATTTCTTATAGAATAGGAACTAGAAAATTAGTGATTTGTAGTTCTATATGGCTATGGATTGGTTTGTCTATAAAAGGATTAACATGTTTTAATTGGTCATAATTTTAGGTGATCTACTTGCTTAGTATTAGCATCCTACGAATATGATTCAAGTTATGATTAGATTAGATAACATATGTTATCTTTTGTACCATAGGAAGTTGCAAAATTAGGAATTTGTTAGATCTCTTTTATCTTAGTCAACTCTGTGCCCTTTTTAACATACCTCTCTCATATTATGCATTGTATAACATTCTTCCTAGAATGATTGCGGTGTTCTTTTCCTTCCCAGGATGAAACTGGCGTGTACAAAAATTTACTTCAAGAAACTGCTCACAAGGCAGGCTTAAAGCTTCCGGCGTATACAACCGTTCGTGCAGGGCCTTCACATGTTGCCATTTTCTCGTGCACAGTTGAGCTTGCGGGAATGAGGTTTACCGGTGAACCGGCAAGGACCAAGAAACAAGCACAGAAGAATGCAGCAATATATGCTTGGTCTGCGTTAAAGAGAAGTATGGGTCTTTGGGAACTTTATTTGTTAACATCTTTACCTCCTTGATCCAATTATGCATATACCCCAGATTAATTGGCCTCATTCTTATGCAAATAATTTATCACATCCTTTTCACGAATATGTTTTAGAACTAAAACATGATTTTTTCCTTGATGACTTAAATCGGCTACTCGGGAAATGGGCACCAATCTTTTCGTTAGCTGTTTAACACAATAACAATAAGATACACGAGATCCAGAAGTGAAAATTTACACTCAGGATCATTAAACAAAAAGCATTATTTACTAAATTATAGGACTGAACATCATTACTGACACTTTCAGGTTTTGTAGCTATCATTTTGTTTTGAAGTTTCTCAATCTGTTTTTCTGTAGTGGTTCAACATGGGTCATCATCTTCTAGTTTGTCATCTTTAGTGGAGACTGAAAAGGGAAGTGAAGAACAGGAACAAGTCATTGTTGCTCGTCTTCTTGCATCTTTAAAACCATCCGAGTTGAAGAATTCCAATCGAAGTGATTGGCGGCAAGGTCAGCACGGATTTATCCCTGTCAGTAATCAGTTAACGGAACCAACACCAAGCTTATATACCACACAATGTCGGTACTGGGAAGGCGATAATTTTTCCCCTAAAGTATTTTTATATCAATTATCGCAGCAAGAGCATTTATTGCTGCCGCAAAACCACCTGTTGACTTTTCATGTTCCACCAGCCAGGCCTAATCCTCAAATTCTTCCATATATGTATCCTATTCTACCGCAAGAGTCTAGTCTTTTTGTTCCTGTGAGAGAGAAACAAGGCATACATGTGAGACCTTTAGTTACAACTGCAACCTCAGCACCATCATTATACTTCTCAAACCATGTGGTCCGCGACCCAATTCATGGAAAGTCCATGGTAACCATCCAGGAGATACAGGAGGAGAAAATAGAATCATCCAATTTGATGGTGTCAGAAAACTCTGTTCAAGGCAGCTTGAATGCAGAACCAAAATTCAAAGATCTAGTTCATGAAGAGGACAATCACAAGAGCATTGAGCAAAAAATCACAGTTGAAAATGTTAAAGGGGAAGAGAATCGAGCTGAGCGTTCTGAACGAGCTTCAGATGGGAGTGAACAAGCTGCAAACAATCTTGTGGACTTCCAAGGGCAAAATTCATCTACTGTTGGCTTTTTGCCTGGTCCACTGAATCCTCCGAGGTCAAGTTTACCCTGCAACTATAGGCCATCTGTAGCAGTCCCTGTAATGATCAGAACTGCAGAGTCTACACCTTCTTCCGTGACACCTCATATTATCCCTAATGTGGGGCCTGTTTCCTCAGTGCCTAAACCACCAAGAATGAGAACAGGAATTCCTCTGTATAGAGCCAGACTTGAGTCCCAAAGAACGGACATGGGTGTAGTACGCCCTCGTTTCATGGCACCAGCAGTTTGTATAAGATCAGTAGTGCCAGTTTGTTCAGCTCCTCCACCGAGGAAAATTTCAAATTCTAGCCAGGAGTTGGTGTTACCCAACAAAGATCAAAAGGATACAATTCCGCAAGACTTGTGAGCAGCAAGTTGAGAGTAATCATAGTATATGGACTTCAATCTGCGACCTCCGGTTGAATTGCGGCGTTCTCTGGACACACATTCGTGGTTGGGGCTCTTCAATATTCTTGCATGCATGCCCACTCTTATTTTAACACTACCTGAAGAGGTAAAATCAGGTTAGTTAATAAAACAAGGTATTTGTAATATAAATAATAGCAAAGGACCAGCCTTCTTCAGGTTGTCTTCAAAGGTATATTCTTAACAATAAACATGAAATTTCACAAGGGAAGGGATCTTTTATTAAAAGGAGTATGAAGATGGTTGCCATACATTTAAAGAAAATGTCATCTTTTCCTTTAAAGTTTAAACTTTAAGGGGCCTCCAATCCACTAGTCTACAGATTGTGCTATCTTCATGTAAATTTTCTGCTTCATTGGTATCTCTCTAGTTAATAATCCTTTGAGTCCATTTTGAGTTTGTGATTTTACCTTTCTTAGACCCAACTTAGGTATTTGCAGTTAAGCTCGCAAATTACTATGTTCTGCTCGATAGCAACTCTTAAGCCCGCAAATTACTATGTTCTGCTCGATAAGCTTATAGCTTGTTTGGTTAATTTGTTGGAATAAATAAAGAATAAAATAGTTATTCTTAAGAAATAGAATAGATGAGGAATAAAATAGAAACTTTGTTTAATTTATTTTTAAGAATTTCTAATGATGATATATGTTAATGTTTGGTTTGAAAATTAGAATTTGAAATAACAAGGAATAACTAACAAAAAGCTTAATTTCCTTTTTTTTATTTTTCTTCTTCTTATTATTATTATTCTTATTATTATTATTAATTTTCTTATTTTTCTTATTATTATTAATTTTCTTCTTCTTCTTCTTCTTCTTCTTCTTTTTGGTTTTCTTTTTTTTTTATTATTAATTTTTTTCCTTATTCTTCTTCTTATTATTATTGGAGCATTCTTCAATCTTTTATTAGTGACCCCGAAATTGGTAGTCCAAGAAAAATGGTTGTATTTTTATAGGAATAAATTGTAGAGCAACTTTTAAGCATGTATTTAAGCAAGAAATGCTTTACATCAAGCTTTCTTCTTATCATTTTTCTGTGGCCACCATTTGCAACCATTAAGTTAGGATATCTGCTTTAGATCAATTCTCCAATATTCTATTGCCTATAACATAAGCATTGTTTCATATGTTATGCAGTATATGAACTTCAAATCTTTTGTCATCAAAACTATAGTTGGATTTACACTTGAGCTACTCTAGTCTGAATGATAAAACTAAACTTAACAATTGTAATTATTAAAATAAATAAGAAAATTATTTATGTACTTTATTTTACAACATTAATAGATACACAAGAAAAAACAAATATATGGAGTTTGGATAGCCACCTCTTATACCAAATTTTATTCGCCATCATTTTTCGAACCTTCATTAGCTCTTCATTAGTTGCAACAACTACTTCAAAGGCAGCCTTGTCATCTCCAATCATCTTCTGTTCAACCAAAAGAATATCAATATTTTTAGGTACAGGAATCTTCCTCCAAGCAAGGAGCTTTAACAATGTAGATTTTCCCTTTCCATTAGGTCTAACCAAATCATATCTCTTTCTATGTGATATCTTTTCTATTGTTATATTTTTGATATTAGCATCAGCTTCATCACTGTCTTCCAGTATTGAAGTCCAACTACCAATAACAACAAAAAAAGCATCATGATCATCCCTTTAAAGCCTCTTGTTTGCATTTTCTACAGTATGCACAGCAAGTAAATCCTTCTTCTCCCTTTAAAAGATAATTATGTTGTGTAAAATGACTTTAAATCATGCACAACACAGTAAAAAATTTATTTAAAAGAACTTAAATGACCGATAATTGTAGTTAAAACAAAATGAAATTTGCAGTCCTAATTTTCCCAAAGCATAACAGGACGAATTCTGGTATCACAGCCTCAAAGCGCCAGAAATTACACTCAACAGAACAAAAACACTAACCCAAAGAATCATCGTCAACAACCTATAGGAATATCACCTATCATTCCCTAACCTAGAACAAACTCGCAAGTCCTAGGAGCTAACTCACCACTGGATTGCAACAAAGCCACTTAAGGTCAATTGAGATCTCAGAGGCTCTGTCGCAGGATTCAGATCTCAGAAAACCTGATTGTCGCATAATGATTCAGAGATTCCGTCGCAAGATTCTAAATCGAAGCTCGCACTAAATACATTTTACTAAAGTTTATCAAATCATCATCATCACATCTAGTTCGAAGTCTCGCAATAAAGTAGGGTTTGGGAAGGTCTGATAGTACGTATCTTTACCTCTATATAGTAGAGAGACTATTTCTGATAGACCTACATGCAGATGTGACAATAAAATAGTGATACAGGTTAACGAGTAAATAAGTAAAAAATGGCACGTTAAAAGTTTATGTAAATAAAAATACAACAAATACATAAATAAATAAAATATAAAATATAACCAAAAGATATACCTGATATGGTGTCCAGATCTACTAGTACTTGAAAAATAAAAAATAAACAAAGGATATACCTGATATGAAGTCCAAATCTACTAGTACCTGATAAGTTACAAAGTCCGGCACTTCTCGTCTCTAGTTAGGCTAGGAGTTCTTGCTCAGAAACCCTGAAGGTTTGACAATCTTACAGTTTCAGACGGCCTCGTGGGATCTTTCCCCATACACCTTTCCTGAAAGGCCAAGTTGTAGGCCCGAAAGCTTTGTCCAAGACTTACAACTAGAAAAGACAGAAAGGACATTGGGTTGGACTTCCTATGCGATAACTATGTAGCGCGAGCGGTAAAGTAGACATTTCCTAATAACTTACTCAATTGTTTTGGTGAACTTTAAAGGGTATCCTTTACCCTTATCTGATCACACCAGACTTTTCTATTTCTGTCCATTGCCTCAGTAAGGGCTAACTTTGATATATCTTTCTTGATCACTTCTCTCCAGTTCTTGTAAGGCCTCCCTTTTCTCCTCTTGTAGTCACTAAGGGTTATTTTCTCATAGCACCGTACCAGAGCATCAGAGGGCCTCCTACGCACATGCCCAAACTACTTAAGCCTGGTCTCTCTCAACTTGTCAGCAATACTAACTACCTATAGTATGTCTTTCACCACACGATTCCGGACCTTATCTCTTTTAGTAATGTCACATATCCACCGAAGCATATATATTTCTGCAGCCAACAACTATCTTGTATGTCTACGTTTGGCGGGCCAACACTCTGCCCCATATAACATGGTTGGCCGAATCACCATTTTATAAAACTTTCCTTTGAGTTTTAAAGGAATCTTTTTATCACATAAGACCCCTGATACGCTTTGCCATTTGACCCACCTCGATCTAATACGATGTGCTATATCGGCATCGATATTACCATCTCTCTAAATGATGGACCTAAGATATTTAAAACTCTATTTTTATGGTATGACATCTGTACCAATTGCTACTACTGCCTCATGTACTATCTGGCTTCCTAAAAAGTTGCATTCTAAATGCTCCGTCTTAGTCCTACTCATTCTAAAACCTTTCGATTCTAACGTTTCTCTCAAATATTCTAACTGAAAATTTACCCCCTCCTTGATCTCATCCACCAGGACAATATCGTCAGCAAATAACATACAACAAGGTACCTCTCCTTGAATATGTTTGGTGAGTTCATCTAACACTAATATGAACAAAAAAGGGCTTAAGGTGGAGCCTTGGTGTAGTTCAACACCAATAGAAAACGCTTCCGTGTCACGTCTTATCGTCCTTACACTAGTCAATGCTCCTTCATACATATCACTAATTACGCTAATGTAAGTCATAGGAATGCCCTTTGCCTCCAAACACCTCTATAAGAGTTCCCCAGGAACCCTGTCATATGCCTTCTTCAAATCAATAAAAACTATATACAAATCCCGTTTTCGTTCCCTGTAGCATTCCATTAGTCTACGAAGTAGATGTATTACTTTTGTCGTGAACCTACTAGGCATAAATCCAAATTGGTTGGTCAATATAGAAGCAGCTCTTCGGACTCTCTTTTCAATTACCTTCTCCCAAAGCTTCATATTGTGACTTAATAATTTAATGCCTCTATAGTTGTGACATTGTTGGATATCCCCTTTAGCCTTATATAAGGGGATAAACTTACTCAATCTCCATTCATCCAATATTTTGGCTAACTCGAGGATCACATTAAAGAGCTGAACTAACCACTCAATACCAACAACTCCTGTTCGCTTCCATACCTCTATAAGGATCTTGTCCGACCTTACGACCCTTCCGCTCCCTATCCCTCTTAAAACCTTTGTAATTTCTCCCATTGTGACCCTTCCACAAGAGGATCCGTTAAGAAAATGCTCCGACACGGAAGGTTCGCCTAACTCTATCCTGACTAATATGCCTTTTTTATACAGGTCATAAAAGTATCTCTGCCATCTCCTCTTGATGGCTTGGGCCTCCGTGAGTACCTGTCTTCTCTTCATCTCGTACATAGTAGACTTGGTTGAAATCTTCTGTCTTACGTGCCCTATCTTGTGCTAGCTTGAAAATTTTTTATGCTCCCTTAAACGTATCCAAATCCCTGTACATAGTCTCGTATGCTTCTCCTTTAGCCACTGAAATTGTCTTCTTTGCCTTCAGCTTTGCCAATCTATACCTTACTTTATTAGCTTCCCGCTCCGCATCTATTATACTTGCTAAAAGAACTTTAAAAGAAGCTTTTTCACCTTTACCGTCCCCTAGACCTCGTCCGACCACCACCAAGATTCCATCCGCCTGGCCCCTTGCCCTTTAGATACTCCTAGGAGTTTTGTGGCAGTTTCTCTCACTATAGGGGCTACTTCCTTCGACATCCGATTAGCATCTCCTCTCATAGAGCATGTTGTATTATACCAAATTTGAGTCCTAAATTGTTCCATCATGTCCCCTTTTAGCCTCCACTATTTAATTTTACAACATTGCTGTGACCTCCATCCCTTAATTCCTCGATCCAAAACTAACAAATACAGATAAAAAACTAGCAATCCGCACAACATAAATGATCAATAGAAAGAGATCGAGAGATATAACTCCAAAGTAGAAAGTTCACATATATAAAGAAACGACTGCAAAAACCCAGATAAATCGATAGTGCGGTGCAGAATGAGAGAGGCTTACCTACTTCAGGAAGGAGGAAACCTAGAAGACAATGACAGATGGAGAGAGGCTGTTGAAGAAGAGCAAGAGTGTGGCTTTTGCTTCGGGTGTTGGATCCTCTGCTATTTATTCACTCTCTTCCCTTTCTAGTTTTCTCTTTGAGCTAGTTCATTTGGTTTTTGGACAAGCAAATTGAAGAATCAGACACGCAGTGGAAAGAGTGAACGAGAAGGACAGACACTAGTGCAAGAGGGAGAAGGACACTGACGATCGAAGGCTAGGTAGGAACAGGCGCTTGAAGAAAGAGTGAAAATAAGGGTAGATGGAGGAGACGAGCCTTCTTGAATCGCCCAAAATACACTAGAGAAGAGAAGGATACTTTTGTCCTCAATTCGTAATATTCATTTTGGACACAAGAGGAATAGATAAAGACAGGGGTAGGGTTGGCTTTAGTTATTCCACAAATTCAAGGAATATCTAAACCTAGGATTATCTATTCTGAATATTGTTTTCAACCAAACAAGTTAATAACTTATTATTAGGAATATAAGAGGAAAGGAATTCTTATTCTAATCAACCAAACGCCCCTTTAGGTGGAGGTGTCTCACTAATTGTAATTTCTTTTGTTGTCCTAATTATTCTTTCAGTAATATATCAAACGTGTTTAAGTGGTGGAACAATAAGCAGCGACACTGTTGAAGACTTGAAGTGATTCATGGTAAACTAAAACAATTGTAATAGGTATAAGCCATTCATCGTGATAACCACCAAAAGAAAAAAGACCAAAAGTTAACATTTTGGATCATAAACTTATATATGTGTAAAATTGGATGAGGAATTGATATTAGTCAGCACTAATCCTTTTTTCTGATGATAATATTATTAGAAACTCATGCTTTACGTCTTCTCTCACACTCAATACATCCTTTGTCACTACATTCACTCCATTATAACACACTTCTTTCTCTTGCCGTCTCTCCCTGTCAATCTCTCATCTAAATACATGTAAGACTAATTGACCATTGTCAACAACCGCAAACCACCTACTATGATTTTTATTTAATCTCTAATTTTTCACCTTATTCTCGTTTTCTCTCAATTAACATAAGCATTAAAGTGCCAATGCCAAAGCAGTCTCTAGCATTGTTTGGCAAGACCTTGTCAATTAGTTAATATAATTATAGCTATCACTTGGTCAAAGTATTATCAGAGGATAAGGCATAGGTCTACACCACATCAAGGAGAAAAATGGTCTATAAATAAAACTCAATATCTTAAGAGTTTGAGTTAAAATATAAACATTCTTCTTGTAAATAAACCCCTCATCCATCAAAATGAATATTACCAAAAATATAATATGGTAAGTATTACTTTCTTGTACATAGCCATAATTTCTCTCCTTTTTAGTTCCATAGTTTTAGCTTACGGTGTAATTTGTTTCCTATAGAAGAATTTTCTCTTTGTATACATACATACATTGTCAATAAGAATGCATGATGAATCCTTTTCAGTTCAAAATCTATTATAGTATCTAAGCATTGATCCTCCATCCTTATCAAACCTGTCATGGATGTCTTGAGCACTATAGAAACATCTTTCTCAAACCATGAACTAGATTTTTCATCACTGTACTATATTTATCATTTTGATAGCCCTAAAACTGTATTAGTTTCACAACTTCTAACAGGAGATAATTATCCCATATGGAGTTGAGCACACCATGGCTTTTGAAGCTAAAAACAAATTAGGATTCATTAATGAAGAAATTAAGAAGTCAACTACGACATCACCCTCAGACATATATTGGAGTTGTTGTAACAATATGGTCTTATCTTGGTTGCTTAATTCAGTTTATAAGGAGATTGCCAACAATGTAATATTTATGAACCAAGCTTCTGATGTATGGACAAATATTTAAAATTGTTTCTCACAACATGATGCTACTAGTGTAACACCTCACTCATGCTGGACCCGAACCCGATATCGATGGTGATATCTGAGTCCGTGCCCCTCGAGGGTAGTGTGCCACATCACTAAACAATCAAACAGTCGGTATATATATATTTTTAAACCATATACATAAAGAACAGAAAATCGTTAACCAAAACGGTTCACTTTGTTTTATAAACA
>JAOQML010025202.1:0-26042 GCA_027568935.1 Erythroxylum urbanii | reverse complement strand
ATAATTCATGTAAATCTTCTTTCAGTGAAAAAAAAGATTAGATATATCCATTTTTTATAATTTAGGCCTTTTTAATTAAAGTTTGAAATTTAATATACTCAATTGTTTCATTGTCAATTTCTTTTTAAAAATTTAACAAAAAACATAAAAAGAATGTAGAGGAAAAAGATTTGATTGAAATGTAGCAAGAGAAAGTACCCGGACAATGTGAAACGAGGGCAATAAGAAAGCAAGAAAGATATTTGAATTTGGTAAAAGAGATTGAAGTTACTAATGCCTAATTCTTGAAATTCATTGCTGATAGATTGGAAGCAGAAATTTTGGAGTTTTTTTTGGTTTCAACCAAGGGGGATACCATGAGTCATGAAAGTGGGAGAGTTAGAAAATTCAATGCTGTCATCCAAATGACTATGAAGTTTGAACAAGATCACTAATATGCAAGTTTCAAAACTCTCAATGCTTATCACAAGAGAGATTGAGCTTGGAATCAAAACCAAGCGTTTGAGACTGAATACAAAAGAAAAAGAATACATTCTCAAGCACACTCAAGTTCCAACGCCAAAAAATTTGAATGAAATTGAAGTCAAATCACTGTAGGAGCTCAATGTTAAATCCTTAAGTCTTAATTGTAGAATCGTGTAACCATTGTAGAGCCTTGACCAATGTTTGATACTCAGGATGACGGAACAAGACAAAGACCTGTGATTAGGTAAGCAAAACGTGCATTGTTGATGAATTGGCATGTATTGGTGCACATTAGCAAAAATCTTTGATGAGATGCAAGATTTGAATGTGAGACTAAAAGGTAGTTTGAGATGGACCTTTGGTTGAAGGTTAGTTAGATTAAATGTATAAGGGAGATATGTGAGAGCTATAAGGACTTAATGTATGCTCAAATAGACAGATCATGACTAATGAACTTGATATGGATAAGTATTGGACCACACTAGAGTTCTATAAAGGCTTTAGACTTGGATAACCCATCATCAATGAATATAGATCAAGGGGAAATCTTAGACGATTTAGCAGATAATATCACAATAGATATATATCAGTTCTAAAAGATAAAGACCATGTGAGAGGATCATTTAAAGATAATATAGTTCTTCATGGATATGGATGTATTATTCCTAGTTAAATGAAATCTCTTATTTTGTTAGTTGTGATGTAACTAAATCCTATTAGATAGAGACCTATTTGGATGGGATTGTCATCCAATTGATTAGTGCGACTTAATTTGATAAGGATAGAGGTGATCTAGTTAGTTTAATTCAATTAAGATTCTGAATTATAAAGCCATAGGTGCCTATAATAGCTTAATTGAGCCTTGATTCTAAGAAGAACATAGATAAGGGGAAGGGAACACATTGAGAGAGAGCATTCCTTTGTATACTTTTACGAAAGTAATAAAGATTGTTTTTTTTTATCATAACTCTTATATGTTTATTTTTGCCTATGATTATTTAATAACGTCATAGTATTCTTACTCGAGTGTCAGAGTTAAACACTTTAAGGATTGTGAGCATTTAAGGACAAGATTTTGTTGGTCAACAATCACGTGGAAAGGTTGAGTCTTGCTTAGATAGACCTAAGTGAGATTGCTATGTAAAGGAGTAGACGCAAGTTCGGTATAAGTTTAGTGTCTAGGAAAACTTTTGTAATAACTAGTATCAGAGCTAAAATATTAATATGGCAAGAGGCAGTAATTTAACAAAGCATGTCAACAGAATGAAGGAACTTATAGGGTCAATTCCTTAAGGGAAGGAAGAGGTCATTTCCTATGCATCTCAATTCGAGAATTTGGAGGCTTAGATCTAAGAGTTGCAACACTAAATAACAGATTTGATAAAGGCACAAGAGGATTCTAAATTGAAGATCACGATTTTAAGATATGTTGTTGCAATGCGGGATCTTGGGTATATCGAAAGCACTCTGGTAAAGGTGTAATAGCCTCACGTTTTTTATGGCAATTAAAGTGCTATGGAGCTTAAAATTTTCTTGTGGAATATAGAGCAATACTTTGCAGCAACAAAGGTGTCTGATTTAGAGAATGTGTTAATCATGACTATGTACATGGTGAAGGATGCAAAGCTGTGATGGAGAATGAGAACCTCCAATGACATCAGTACGAGCAGACCTCTCATTGACATTTGAGAGAAAATGAAGAAGGAGCTAACGAAGCAGTTCCTCCCTAACGACACTTAATGGTTTGCAAGAGCAGCTTTGAAGCATTTAAAGCAAGATGACTAGGTGTGGGAGTATGTGAGAAATTTCACATCTTTGATGTTGAACGTGTAGAACATGTTTGAGGAAGACAAGTTGTTCAATTTAATAAATGGCTTACAAGGTTGGGCATAAGTAGAGCTTTAGAGGAAAAACGTGAAAGACCGTCCAAGTGCAATAGTGGCTGTGGATGCCTTAGTAGATCTCCAAATGCCACCACCAATTCAAACTAGCAATGCAAGTAAGAAGAATGGTAAGATGCGAAATGGTTTAGAGAAGGCATGCTAATCTTCTTAATGTAAGTCTAAAAAACAAACAAAATGAGATATTGCTTGTTTTATTCATGAAGGGTTGCACATTGCTCATTAATACCCAAAACGGAATTTAGGTAAGGAGCAAATAAATTCCATGGTTACGAAGGTTCAAGGAAAAGAGGAGATGACTCGAAAAAAGAAGTCTACATCAATAATTATGCTTTATTAAACACAATGAGCCTTGTGAATAAGCGCGCAAACAAAAGCAAGGATCAACCTGATGGAGAGGAAATATGGTACATTGGAGATGTGTAAATGATTAAGGAATCTTCAAGGGGACCATATTCAGAGGAGTGCCCACAAATTATTTCGATAAAGGTGTCGAGTTCTTCCGGTGAGGGTGGTTTGTTAGACCCTTAAGTCATAATTGTGAAATTGTGTGAGCATTGTGGAGCCTTGACCAATGTTTGACAATTAAGGTGATAGAACAAGGCAAAGACTAGAGATTAGGCAAGGAAAATGGGCATTGTCAATAAGTTGGTATGTATTGGTAAACATTGGCAAAAATCTTTAATGAGATGCAAGATTCAAATGTGAGACCAAAAGATAGTTTAAGATGGACCTTGGGTTGAAGGTTAGTTAGATCAGATGTAAGAGGGAGACATGTGAGAGCTCTTAGGACTTAATGTGTGCTCAAATAAATGAAACATGAATAATAAATTTGACATATGTAAGCATTGGATCAGACCATTATGCTATTAAAAACCTTTGAGCTTGGATGTCCCATCATCAATGTATAGAAAACAAAGGGTGATCTTGGATGATGTGGTGGATAAGATCACAGTAGATATACATCGACTCTAAAAGATAAAGACCATGTGAGAGGATCATCTTAAGATAGTAAAGTTCTTCATGGATATGGATGTATTATTCCTAGTTACGTGGTATCTCTTATCTTGTTATTTCTGATGTAGCTAAATTCTATTAGATAGAGACCTATTTGGATGGGAGTGTCATCTAATTGGTTAGTACGACGTAATCTGATAAGGATACAGGTGATCTAGTTAGTTTAATTCAATTAGGATTTTGAATTGTAAAGCCATAAGTGTTTATAAACATCTTATTTGAGTCTTTCTTTTAGGAAGAACAAGAGCGGAAGAGAACACAATGATATAGGACATTCCTTTTTATAATTTTAGGAAAGTAATAAAGGTAATTTTTGTCATAGCTCTTATGTGTTTATTATTGTTTATGATTATTTAATACTTTCATAGTATTCTTATTTGAGTGTGAGAGTTAAACACTTTTTGCTAGTTAACGATTACGTAGGAAGACTGAGTCCTGCTTAAACGGACCTAAATGAGATTGTCATATGAAGGAGTATACGTATAGCTTATGTCAAGCAATTTGACGCGAGAAACCATATTTGAACTGCTAATGCCACATAATTTTCTTGATTTGAAAAAGAACAACTTTATTTTAGATAAAAAGAATATGGATCAAGACAAGAGATGTCAAAGGTTTTATCACAAAAAGAGTGTTACACCAGTTGCTTCGAAGAGGTCTTAGGTGGTTATCTAATTATATATACTTAGTTTTAGCATGAAGCAAAGGTTATTGCAAAAAGTAACGATTTCTTGTTATGTAATGCAATAACATAAAATAGTTGAGTATCACAAGATTTAAATTATAAAAGAGTCGGTAATAATTTTTATATTTTAGATATCAAATTGTTAAATATGAAAAAATTTAAATTATAAGAAAGTTGGTAATGATTTTTATATTTTAGATATTAAATTGAAAAAGATTTCAAGTATAAGAGAGTTAAATATATTTAACCCTAAAATCACAATAACACACCGTCCTTCACGTTAGCTAAATTGGTTTTCAATGTAAGTGAAAATCCCAATCTCTCAGCTTTGCCCTTAAACTTCACTTTGTTCTATTATTTAATGAAGGGAAATACTATAGGTTGTATGTTTTATGTAATTAAGAATGACAATTAGAGTTTAATTCAATTAATTCAAAATTAATGAATTATATTTAAATTAATTAAAATTTGAATTGAATTAAAATTTTAAAATTGAGTAAAAATTTGAATTAACCTTAAACTTTTCAATTAAAATAATGTCATTTTAACACCATTTGAAATAAACTTGATTTAAACTTAAATCACACTATCAAACTTATAAGTTTGGAAACATGGATTTCATTTTATCTTATTTTTTAATCAAGAAGGCAAATAAACAACCATATGTGGCTAAGTATTACATTGTACAAAGGGGTAAGTAATAATGAAATATCGACATATCAAAATCATAAATTTGGTTGGTCCATCTCATATCACCTTATCCACAACAGAAGAACACAACCACTCGTCTACTCACAACCATCTTCTACTTTTCTAGTCAGCCTTCAATATTTGATAAACAGGAATAATCATCACCATAGCTGGACTTGAGAGTTTGATGATCATGGCAACTCAAGCAAGACTCATCACTGCCACCATAACCATTCCTAAATCCAGCAACCTCCTTCTGGGCCTGTGGAAATCAACAAACTCAGTTTCATTCTCCACTCACAGAACCGTCGTTAAGGCTACCGCAGCAGAGGGCAAAGTTGAAGCTCTTGCCAAAGAGGCTCCTATGGGCTTCGGCTTGCTGGAGTTAGACCCTAACACTCCATCTCCTATCTTCGGTGGTAGCATTGGAGGACTGTTGCGTAAGGCACAAGTTGAAGAATTCTATGTTATTACATAGGATTCTCCGAAAGAGCAGATCTTTGAGATGCCAACTGAAGTGTAACTATCATGAGGCTATTGATGTTTTTTTCCCAAAACTTGAAAACAACGTTACTAACGTTCACCATAACGTTGATAACGTTTCTCATGTCTTTTTAGCTATTATTAAGCTCCAACATCCATTTCTCCTTTACCAACGTATACATTGTTTTTACTATAAAAACCCCCTCACTTCTACTCTTTTACTTACTCCCA
The DNA here is from genome assembly GCA_027568935.1 of Erythroxylum urbanii. Classification (NCBI taxonomy): domain Eukaryota; kingdom Viridiplantae; phylum Streptophyta; class Magnoliopsida; order Malpighiales; family Erythroxylaceae; genus Erythroxylum; species Erythroxylum urbanii. The sequence goes on along the minus strand of JAOQML010025202.1, from coordinate 20,570 downwards.
CTACTACACATCTTCTCATTTTCTCTAAACAAGACACATATCATTTTATCTTGTCTATTCTATACTTTTGTCTGTTTTTATTAATTCTCGGAGACGATTCCTACTCTACTTTTTGGAGTGCATCGAAGCTGGTGGAGAAAGCGTTAACCCTGGGGTCAAATCCCGTTGTTTTGTTGCATCGTAGAGGGGGAATGTCCAACTTAGGGCAGTAATTTTTCAAGATGCCTTGCATTTCAGATAAGCCTTTCTAATTTAATTATTATTGCAATTTTCGCTAACAATCTATGTTGAAAATTTTCTATTTGTTACATTACTACTGCTGTTGGAAATTGTGTTATTCTACTTGTTGCTATTTTCTGGTTTGTTACTGGTTGTTGGAAATTTTTGCATTTTGTTTTTACTACTGTGTATTTAATTTTAGTATAAGTTAGAATTATGTCATCTGCAAATGAGATAAACGTAGGTTCTGCACTTACTGTTTCCCACATAGGTTCTGCCTCTTTCACTATGAACCCAAAAATTATACCTGACCTTACTAAATTAGAGCCTCTAGATGGAAGAAACTTCAAAAGATGATTTGAGAAAATTCTTTTTTATTTTCAAAAATACAAAATCAACTATGTACTGTTTCAAAATATTCCTAGTGATAATACCAACCTTAAGACTGCTAAGGATAATCGTACCGTTAGGGGAGTGTTACTCAATCATATGATCAACCCTTTGTTTGATATCTATTGCAAGAACAAAACTGCTAAGAAAATTTGGAATGCTTTAGAAGTAAAATATGGGACGGATGATGCTTGTACTAAGAAATACGTAGTTGCTAGGTGGTTAAAATTTACCATTGTTGATGATAAGCTTATTATGAATCAATTACATGAGTATGAAAATCTAGTTGCTGAAATCCTTGCTGAGGGTGTGAACATGTGTGAGTTGTTTCAAGATAATAAACTACTTGCCTTATAGAATGAGTATAAAAACCAGTTGAGGCATAAGAAGAAAGACATGAAGCTTCAAGAGTTGATAATACATATAAAGATTGAGGATGTCATCTGTGCACAAGATAAGACTAAAACACTCACCCTTGTCCCCATTGTTAAGGCTCATGTGGTAGAACATATAAATGTTAGTAACTTCAAGAAGAATGGTGGACAAAACAAGTCTTTTAACAACAAACAGGGTCAGTTTAAGCGCAAAAGGATTGATGGTAACTGTTGGTGGTGCCACAAGCCAGACCATCATGCTGCCAATTGTTAAGCTAGAATTAACTATAAGAAAAAAGGCCAAGGACAGAAACTGTGACAGTTAGGGAAAGGAAACTAAATGAGGTACCAACGGGATAACCAGAAGAGTTTTGGTAAGCCTCAAGCTAATATGGTTGAAGTTAGTAATGACGAGGAGGTCATTATTACTATAGTGTTCGAAGTCAACCTTGCTGGAAATTTGATCAAGTGGATAGTTGACACAGGAGCTACACACTACATCTGCACCAACAAGGACCTGTTCAAGGAGTTGAATGATGCTACTAATGGCGAATTCGTATATAGGGGCAACTCTAGCAAAGTTCTTATCTAAGGAGTTGGGAAGGCCACTCTCAAACTCACTTCTGGAAAAGTGCTGGAGTTAGTAAATGTTTTGTTTGTTCCTGATATACGTAGAAACTTCATTTTTGGTGCATTGCTTAACAAATCCAGTGTTAAACTGACCTTTGATTATGATAAGCTAGTTTTGACTAAGAATGAGAACTTTGTTGGAAAAGGGTTTTGTAATGGGGGCTTATTTGTACTTGACATTGAAATGATTGCATTTACATCTTCTGCTTATATTGTTGAGTCTTTAGACTTATGGCACTTTAGACTTGGGCATGTGAATGTGAGGTTAATTAAGAGGATGCAAAGCTTAAACTTGGTACCTAACTAGATCAATAATGAAATGGAAAAATGTCAAATTTGTATTAAGGCTAAACACTCTAAGAAACCTTTTAAGTCAGTGATCGAGAGAGGGTCACAATTGTTGGACTTGGTGCACATAAACTTGGGTGATTTTAAGAATTGTATGAGTAAAGGAGGTATGAGACACTATATTACCTTTGTAGATGATTGTTTTAGATTTACTAAGATTTATTTATTTCAAAATAAAAGGGATGCAAAGGAAATGTTTATGAAATACAAAGCTGAGGTTTAAAACTAATTAGAAAGAAAAATTAAGAGATTAAGGTCTGATCGAGGCGGTGAGTATAGTACAGATTTCCCTGCTAATTATTATGCAAAATTTGGGATTATTCATGAGCTTATAGCCCCTTATACACCTTAACAAAATGGAATAGCCGAGAGGGAAAATGAACACTTAAAGATATGATGAATGCAATGTTGAATCTTCCGGTTTACCTATTCTTTCAGCTTGTTATGTTCTAAAGAGAGTTCCTCTTAAGAAACTATATCAAACCCTTTATGAAAATTGGAAACGTTATCCACCTAACTTGTGCTTTTTGAAAGCATGAGGATGTCTTGCTAAGGTTGCTCTACTTGAACATAAAAGGAAGAAAATTAGACTTAAGACCGTCTATTCAATTTTTGTGGGATATGCCTCTAATAGTGCTGTCTATAGATTTATGGTTAAAGAAGAGGGATCTAACACTTATGAACTAATTATAGAGTCAAGAGATGCAGTGTTCTTTGAGGTTTCCTATGAAAGTAAGTGTGCAATTTCCTAAAGAGTTTGTCCCTAGTTCTCCTACCAATAAAGGGATAGAGGAAGAGGAAATTGTTGAACTAAGGAGGAGCAAAAGAGCTAGAGTACCCACTAATTTTGGTTCTGAATTTATTACTTCCTTTTTGGTGACAAAACCTGAGGAGATAGATGAAGTTTTTGTGGTGACTTATATTATGAGGAAGATCCTAAAACTTATGAGGAAGCAATGAGATCTGTGGATGCTGCATTTTGGAAGGAAGCCACAGCTAGTGAGTTAGAATCAATTATGTTTAATAAAACTTGGGTTTTAGTTGATCTACCTTGAGGGTGCAAGCCTTTGGAGTGTAAGTGGATTTTCAAAAAGAAATTGAGACCTGAAGGTACCATTGAGAGGTTCAGGCAAGACTTGTGATTAAAGGCTTTAAAAAAAAAGAAGGATTGGACTTTTTTGACACTTACTCTCCTGTTAGTAAAATTGCATCTATAAGGATGTTATTTGCTATTTCCTCAATATTTAAACTTCATGTGCACCAAATGGACATTAAAATAACTTTCTTGAATCGTGATCTGGATGAGAAAATTTATATAGTTCAGCCTGAGGGATTTAGAGTGCGTGGTTAAGAACGAAAGGTGTGTAAGTTGGTTAAGTCTTTGTATGGACTTAAACAAGCTCCCAAATAGTGGCATGAATAATTTGAAAGTGAGATTTTCAAACACGGTTTCACCTCTTGTGATGCTGATTCTTGCATTTATGTGAAATTTGATATCAATAGCTGTTTAATCATAACTTTTTATATGGATGATATGCTTATTTTTGGTACTAGTTTATCTGTTATTAATACTACCAAGAGTTTGCTAAAGTATTCTTTTGATATGAAAGATCTTGAACCTATGGAATTTATTTTGGGAATCAAAGTTGATAGGATTGACTTTGGATTTAGGATGAATCAAACTTATTATGTTGAGAAAATTTTGAAAAAGTTTGGTTACTATGATATTGATCTAGTCAAGACTCCTTATGATGCTAATGTTGCTTTAAAGAAAAATCTTGGTGACGGTGTAAACCAAGCGGAGTATGCTAAAATTCTTGGTAGTGTGATGTTCTTGATGAACTATTCTCATCTTGATATTGTATACTGTGTGAGTAGACTTAGTAGGTATACTCATAATCCTAGTCAAGAGCATTGGAATGCATTGATTCATTCGTTGAGGAATTTGAAAGGCACTATACATTATAGATTATCTTTTGGTGATCATCCTCCTGTTTTGGAGGGGTATACTGATGCTAATTAGGTTATGGAGAGTGATAAAATACACTCTACCAGTGGTTATGTTTTTACCTTGGCAGAAGCTAAAGTGTTTTGGAAATCATCTAAGCAAAAATGTATTGCGAGATCAACAACGGAGGCTGAGTTTATAGCTTTGAAGTTGGCAAGACGGGAAGCTGAGTAGCTAAGGAATCTCTTAGCAAATATCCCACTTTGGGAAAAACCAATTCCTTATGTGTTTCTTCATTGTGACTCACATGCTGCTATTTGTGTTGCTAAGAACAAGGCATATAATGACAAAAGTAGACATATCAGATTGAGACATAAAATTGTCTGTACTTTAATTAGACATTGTGTAATTTCTTTATATTATGTCAAGTCAGAGAGAAACTTAGCAGATCCGTTTACAAAAGCTTTGAGTAGGAAACTAGTTTCAGATCATGCTAAAGGGATAGGGTTAAGCCCAATTGTGTAGTAACCTCGTGATGGACACCAATCTTAGGAAACCAAGTTTAATGGGTCAAACGAAGTTATGTGGTGACTACTTACTTGTACTTTGTTAGTGGTATAATACTGAGATATACTCAATTATTGAATTGCATCCTTAGCATGACTTTACTATATTTGATAAGGTTAGATTGTATAATCCTTAATGAGTTCCATAACCCAAGTTTGGGTAGTGTAAGTAGTACACACTTGATGGACTCACCTACGTGATTGTGAGGGGTTAGCCACCCTCCTATGAGAGTATTTAGGCTATCGCTCTTGAACGATCATGAGACCAGGGCATTTTGAGGCTGTTAACTCTCTAGTAGGTTCTGTCTTCGAATTTCTTAGGACAACTGGTTTAAGACTTAGTTCACCTGGTTGTTCATCTATTTTTATCCTAAACTATTGCAGTTTGTTTCTCAAGTTTTGGACTAAGTGGGGGGATTGTTGATGTTTTGTTCCAAAACTTAAAAACAACGTTACCAACGTTCACCATAATGTTGATATCGTTTCTCATGTCTGTTTAGCTATATTATGCTCTAACGTCCATTTCTCCTTTACCAACGTATACATTGTTTTCACTATGAAAACCCCCTCACTTATACTCTTTCACTTACTCCCACTACTACACATCTTCTTATTTTCTCTAAACAAGACACATATCTTTCTATCTTGTCTATTCTACTTTTGTCTGTTTTTATTAATTCTTAGAGACAGTTCCTACTCAACCCTTTAGAGTGCACCGAAGCTGGTGGAGAAGGCGTTAACCTTAGGGTCGGATCCCTTTGTCCTGCTGCACTATAGAGAGGGAATTTTTGACTTAGGGCAGTGATTTTTCACAATGCCTTGCATTTCATATAAACCTTTCCAATTTAATTATTATTGCAATTTTTGCTAATAGAGGCAAGGTTTAAACTTGCTTAAGTTGGCTAGGAAAAAAATAGTGCCTGGCCTTTGGTACTAGGTTGAGGTCCAAGTACAAGATTAAGTACTAGTTTTACAGGGTGTTTCCTAATGGAGAGGTCCAATATCTTCATCCTAAAGATGGTGTTTACCCTGAGAAAGTGAACCCAGGAGGTCAAGGGGTTGGTCAAAACTTTAGATCCATAGGGAAGAATGTTAGTCCTATAGAGGTTAAATTCACCAGAAAGCAAGTTTATGAACTGTAAATCACTGTTATTGCCATTTTCCACTTACTGTTCAATGTTCATAGAAGCAGTATTAGGAATTTAATGTTTTAAGTTTTCATTGACGATTTTATAATCTAATCCTCTTTCTTGCAAGAAAAATAGCATACGTTTAGTTTACTTTCGAAGTAATAAATTGTGTGTCTAGTCCAAAGTCCTTGGACGCCTTCTTGTTCGCTTCATATGAACATTTAGCAATTAACAGAACATTATGTTCTTCAAGTTATTATTTTAAATTTAATACTCAACAATTTGGAAACATCTATTACCAATGAAAAAATATTTTTATATCTTTAATAAAATTTCTATCTTGCTTAATAAAAGTTCATTATGATCAAATAAATATTGAGGAGAAAAGTTTTTACTTTTAGAATATTTGAATAAAGATATATATATTTTTTATCTTTTTAAAAAGAAGAAGAAGAATTCTATTACTCTGCTACAAAAAGGAAGAAAATGATGTGAGAGAAACTCTAACATCTCTTTTACACTTCATGCTCACAACCAACCCTAACCCTAGATATGATTTATTTAAGCTTTCTTCTCTTTCCTTTCCTCCATTATGGGTTCCTTCCTCTATCAATTCCCTCTTGTTTTCTAGAATTGTTCTTCCTTTGATGACCTACAAAACAAAACATCATTAGTTTTCATTTAGAACTAAAATAGAGATTGACTTCCCATCTCTACCCTTTACCTCCCCTTTTTCCCATTGTACTCCCTTATCCCCTTCTCAACTTTCTGTAGCCCACTCTTCTTCTGTATCCCACTCTACAAATCACACCATCCCTCCCTCAACCTCTGCTATTCCTCTTAAAACTTCTACTCCATCTGTCAGTGTGTTTCAACATACTAAAGGGGCTAAAAAGATGTGGAAACAGGTTATGGGTGACAATTCTGACTCTTCCTTGATTTATAATCCACCGGTTAAGATTGAAGGAAAGTTAATGGTGACTCCAAGTCTAGACATTCTACAGGAAGGTGCTAGGACATGGGATGTTGTGCCTATTTATTTTTTTATGGATAAAAGGCCTCCTTTTCCAGTGATAAAAACATGGTCTCAGAGAAACTGGAAGGGAGAGGTCTAATGGAAGTTATACTAACTGAGGAGCATAACTAAATCTTTACGGATCATAACTAAATCTTTACCTTCTCCTCAAAATCTAAAGCTTAAAAGGTAATTGAAGAAGGCCCTTGGCAAATCTCTTAACTTCCTTTATTTCTTCAAAATTGGAAACTGGGCATGGAATTAGAAAAAACTAGATTGAAAAACATTCCTATATAGGTGAATATCCATAACATTCCTTTGGAATATTGGACAACTAAAGGTTTGAGTATGCTAGCTAGTTACTTGGAAAAACCAATCTGTATGGATGAAAACACTGCGATGAGAAAATAGGTTGGATTTGCACAATTATGTGTGAGTATGGATATTTCTAAGGAAATGATAGACGACATCCCTATCCTAAGGTTACCAGATGAGCATTCTTTTAGAGAAGATAAGGTTATGGTTACATACCAATGGAAACCTTCTCTAAAAGCACAAGACAAAGAATGGAAACCTAAGGGGAGAGTTTTCACTAGAGGAGACTATTGGGAGGTGATGGGTGTGAAAAAGCTTAATTTAAAAGACAACAAAGATTGGGTGGAAGCAGAACAAGTCTTAGATAACCATGAAAGACTAGGTAATTCAGTTCAAGTTAAAAAGAAACCACTTACAAATGGGGAGAGTGTCCAAGTGGATGATATTCCATATTCAGTTTAGCCGGTGGGAATTCAACAGCAATCATTGAGTGCCATAAATAAATCACTAGGGAACAAGAGGGAGAATGAAATAGAAATTAGTGAGAATTATCCTTGCCACAGAGACCATGAAATCCAACAGAAGGAACAAACTTAACAGATGGCAAAACAATATGGAGGAGTTATTCAAGAGGAACAATTTGAACAGGTAATCTCTCAGAAAAGCAATAGGAGTAGTAAGAAAGGTTCCAAAGGAAAAAGTAATCTCATATGACGCTGATAGTTTGGAATGTAAGAGGAATAAACAACCTTTCTAAGCTTAATATTGTAAGGGATTTTGTTCAAAAGGAAAAGCCTTTATTATTTTGTTTATTGGAAACCAAAATTGGAGAGGCAAATTTGAATAAATTAAGTTGTTTGGGTAGCAAATGACAGTTTCTCATAAACCACCAATGTCATGCTTATGGAAGAATTATTATTGTTTATGATGGTGATCTCTTGGAGGTGAATGTTCTGGAAATCAGCCAACAATTTATTCACACAAAGCTTAACTTCAAAATGGAAAATTCTTATGCGTTAGTTACTTTTTTCTATGATTTTAACATAGTGGTTCAAAGAACGGAGTTATGGACTTCCCTTAGAAGACTCAAAACTTTAATTAGAGTTCCATAGCTAGTTAGTGGGGACTTTAATGCCACCCTTTACAAATTAGAGGTGGAAGGAAACTATAACCTAATAAACTACATCTCTAATATGTTCGACTGCATCTAGGATGTGGAATTAACAGATTTAAAATCTGAAGGTCATAGATTCACTTAGTCTAATAAAAAAAGCTTCAATTGGCTTATCCAGAAAAAGCTAGATAAGGCAATGGTTAATATGGACTGGTTAAATACTTTTTCAGAAAGCTCAGTCAATTTCTTAGACCCAGGAATTTCTGATCATACCCCTATTAAGGTTGATAATTTGTTTAAAATGACCAAAATCTATCACCTTTTCAAATTTAACAAATTTCTAGTTAATATGGAGGGCTTTCAAGAAGCAATCACTAAGGGATTGGAGTATGATATCTATGGTACTAAGCAATATATTTTTTTGCAAAAGCTTAAGGCTATTAAACAAGAATTGAAGATGTTAAATTTAAAGACGGGTTATAATTCCATAAAGGAGATAGAAATAGCAAGAAACAAGCTTTTAGAAATTCAGAAATCTTTGGCAGCTAACCTTACTGATTGTACACTAGCTATAGCTGAGAAGGAAGCCTTTAAGACCTATTTGCAAATAGTGGATAATCATTGCTCTATATTGAAGCAAAGAGCCAAAATTAATTGGATTAAGGATAGGGACAAATGCATAAAATTTTTCTTCAATTTAGTGTCAACTCGAAGAAATGTAAACAAATCATATATATAAAAACCGAAGCTGGTGGGATTGTATTTGGGCAAGATGGAATTGCAAAGGAAGTCAGGAATTTTTATCAAAATCTCTTAGGAACAGAAGGTCGTTTTACAGTTATTGGAGTAAACCTTAAACAATTTGTTACAGCTACAATTCTTGAATATGAAGCTTCATTGCTAATTAGATTCTATCATAAATTAGGAAATTGAGATGATGGTTTTTAATATGAATGGCTCTAAGACTCCGAGTCTAGATGGATTGAATGGGCTTTTCTTTAAAAAAACTTGGAGTAGGATAGGGAGATTAGTTAAAGATGTTGTGCAGGAGATTTTTCCAAAATGGTGTCTTGCTTAAGGAGATTAACAAGACCTTTCTTTGTTTGGTCCCTAATACTTCCAATCCGACCACTTGGTGTGATTTTAGACCTATATCATTTACTAATTTCCTCTATAAGATCGTCGCTAAGATTTTAGCAAATAGGTTAAAAGATTTTCTACACTTACTTATCAGTGAGAATCAAGGTGCCTTTATGAGTAGTAGGAATATTGGGGATAATATCCTCTTATTGCAGGAGTTTTTGAAAGGGTACATTCGAAGCAAAGTCCTCAAAATTGTACAATTAAAGTGGATCTACAAAAAGCTTTTGATAACTGGAGATTCCTGCTTCAGACTATGGAGGTTATGAAATTTTCCCATAAGTTTATCACATAGATTCAAGAATGCATCACTACAGCCTCCTATGGAATGTTGATTAATGGAAGCTCCACAGAGATGTTTAAAGGCAAAAAAGGACTTAGACAAGGGGTCCCTCTTTCTCTTTACCTATTCCTGATTTACATGGAGGTTCTCACCCTTATGCTAAAGCAAAACACTTCAACTAACTCTACCTTCAGATACCATTCCAAATGTAAGAAGCTTTGATTAGCTAGCTTATATTTTGAAGATGGTCTTATTCTTCTAAGTAGGGCAAATGTTCTTTCAGTCTCCCTATTGGTGAGTACTCTTAACACTTTTAAGTATCTGTATGGACTAAGTATCAATTTTCACAAGAGTTATTTCTTACTTTCCAAAAGTGCTACTTACTTATCTAATTCCTTGTCACAAGCTACTAGCATGGAAAAGAAAGATCCACCTCTTCTATATTTGTGCATGCCTATCTCATTCAGGAGACTAAGATATTGTGAATGTTTTCCTTTAATAGAAAAAATTCAAAAAAGATTGGAGTCTTAGACTAATAGAGCCCTGTCCTATGGAGGGAAACTTCAGCTTCTGAAGTCGGTAACTATGTTAATGCAAACCTACTAGTGCTCCTACGTATTCCCATCCAAAGGACTTATAAAACTATGGAAAAGCTGATGAAGCAGTTTCTATGGGGAAAAAGGAAATGGTGAGAAAGGAATTGCAAAAGTGAGTTGGAAGCATATCTGTCTACTGAAGGAGGTAGGTGGGTTAGGTTTGGAGTCAATTGGTAAGAAAATCAGCTTACTTATAACCAAGAGAATTTGGCGAATCCTAAATGAAAAAAAATCATTATGGATCAAATGGATTCACATTTACATATTAAAAGGTGAGAGCCTTTAGGCTCTGAGGATCAAAGATAGTTACTTTTGGTTCTTCAATCAAATTCTCATATTGAGGGTAGAAGTTCAGTAGCATATTACTTGTCAAATTAGGGCAAGGGAAAGAATCTCTCTATGGTATGATCACTGGACAGGTCAATGGGCATTAATTCATAATCAGTTGGCAAGATGATTGTTGGGAAGGTTCCCTAAGAGAGCTAAGCTTAATAATTAGAAATGCCAACTGGATGCTCTCTTTAGAAGAACTTAGACTTTTGCTCATTCCTCATTATAGAAGCCTCGGGGAGAATGATTTATACTTATGGGATGGGATACCTGTATAAAAAATCACTAATAGGAAAGCTAAAAAGCAGAGGGATGGTGCAGTTACAAGAGTAGGATAGTGTTCCCTAATTTGGAGCAAGGTTCTCAAACCAAATGCAAGCTTTCTCCTTTGGCTAGCTATCTTGAACAGGCTCAACACTATGGATATACTGAAATTCCTATCCTCTTCTAAGATTTTTAATCTTTGCAACCTAGAGGATGAGACTAGGGATCATCTCTTCTTTGAGTGTGGTTTCTCTAAGGAGATGTGGGCTAGAATTTCTAGTTTATGTGCCCCTACTACTAATTATTTTAGCCTTATTAATATCTTACTGGAGATATCTCAACTGTATATCTCTAAATATGATAAGGATATTCTTATGGTCGAAGTTGCTACTTGTCTTCAAGCAGTTTGGAATGAGAGAAACAATCGAAGGTTTAAAGGGAGATCAAACACTCTACTCTCTCTTATAGAACTCTCTATTGCTAATATTAAGGAACAAATGATTACAAATAAGTTGGAACTACATTGTAGTAGAAAATTAGATGTCTTATAGAGAATATAGTCCTCTATGTTTACTCATAGATCGCGGTATTCTACAGTGGGTTCATACAATATGAGGAATAGAAAAGAAAATAGTTTCTCATGCATAGCTATTTTTGGGTTTTAAGCAGATTCTTGAATTCACCTACTCATGTAAGAAGGATACTATCGAAGATTAGAAGGAATTTGACTCACCTGTAGGTATCATAATGTATTTTGGGGTACCTACTCTTGATCTACCACGTCGCCAATTGAGTCATGTAGGAAGGGACATTGTTGTCCCCTTTAGACCCCTAATATTCATATGAATTTTGTTAATGTTTGGAGATTCACAAAATCTTTAAAAGTTGAAGACATTATCGAGTTGATTATGCATACCTGAGATGAGATCTCCCTTTGTACGGAGAGACGAGGAGAAGAATCCATTGCATCGTCTTCATAGAGTCGCGCCTCCAGAGCGTCTTTCCTCCTCCCTAATTGAGTAATTGTCTGAAGCTTTGAGAAAGGAGGGAGTTGTTTTTCCCTAATTACATAAACGACATCGTACTATCTCCTTTGTAGTAGCTCTGAACGTTGTCGTTTTATTTCTATTATGTGCTTAGTGTATTCCTAGTCGTTTGTATCTGACATGGGAGAGGCCCTCTTTACAGATGTTCCATATTCTTATTTTCTCCTTAATGAATTTTTTAAATTCTAAAAAAAGAATTCTATTCGTTATAATTTTTTGTTTTAATATACACAATTTTCTTTATTCAATTCAAAGAAATAAGTAATGGACTTATACACAATTTAACTCAAATTTGTCACTAAGAAAAAAAAGAAAGAATTTTATGATTTAATTAATCATTTGTTTATAAAAATTAGATTTTATATTTTTAGGTGGAATTAAAAGTTAATCGTATATAATTAAAGTAAAATATATAATATTGTCATTGCACGTGACATAAATATATGCCTCTCTGCATTTATTTTATATAATAACTTTAATAATAATTTTATATCTTATTGTTAACAACAAACTTAATTGCTTAAGTCATCATGCACTAATTATAGGACATCACCATTTTAATATACTATCATAGAACCTAATTGAAACGAAGATAAACGTTGGTATCATCTATTTATTGTCCTTATTGATACATAAATTTTGCATAAACTTGTCCTACAACGAGTTACTATACTACTTATCAGTTATAACACATGCTTTCATAAATTAAGTTAGAAAAAGACTATGCTTAAAAATTAAAATAATAATAAAATATCAACCTTAAACTGTCTCCTCAAATTGTAACATACGTATATCAATATTTAACATTTGATACATCTTAATATAAAAAAATATGTATTTGGTCTTAATCAATGTATTTATAAAATCAAGACACAATATTAAATTGCATTAAAAAATAATTTTACAAAATTAAGGTCTAATATAAGTTTAACTTGTTATTAAATTCATTTTCGACAACACAAAATATAATCAAATTTCATCATATAATAGTTATGCATTTATATACTACAATAGAAACCACGTTTGGTTATGAAAAAAATCATCACTAATCGTCGCTAATAGTAATTAGTGATGATTTATATTTGTCGTAAAAAATATCGCCAAATTCATGTAGTAGAAAATTATAGGCGACATTTTTAGATAATCATCATTAATAGTTTTTCCTACACTTTATTGTCGTAGCGAAAAATTATTAGCGACGTTTTGAGAGATTGTTGCCAATACTTTTGGCTACACTTAGTTTTCGTAACTAAAAATTGTTAGCTACGTTTTCATAAACATAGTCAAAAGTTTTTAGCTACATTTTTAAAAATGTAACCAAAGGTTTTTAGATACGTTTATAAAAACATAGCCAGAAAGTTTTAACTATGTTTTTGAAAATGTAGCCAAATATTTTTAGCTACATTTTGTAAAATGTCGTCAAATTTTTAATATACACTTTAATGAAATGATATACCATGTTGAATTATAATTATCATTTTTAATCCATATTATTTTATATAATAATTATAATTTTTTGTTAATTTATTATATATAATTATAAAAAATAATTAATAATTTGAAGCGTTGTGTTATAAAAATAAAATATCATTGAATTTTTTCGTGTACAAGATTTTAATTACAACTTCAAAAATAGTTATACACAAAATAATAAATATAAATATTAGTTTAATCACTCAGACTCATTTTCATCTTCATTGCTTACATAATCTGGGCCAAGTAATGTTTTGAGGTACATTATACTTTGCCAACTTTTTCCTAAACAACTTGTTTTCCTCTTCAAGACGTTGAATATATGTTGGTTTTGATGAGGATGAAGTAATTGACTTAGGGCCCAATCTAAGACCTTTGATATATTCAGATCGTGTACATAACACCTTGTCGTAAATGTCTTCTACATTTTCCTCATTTCCCTTAGACATTGATGTTACAACAACTATTTCATCTTATTATAAAATTAAAAAACAAAATCAATATTCAATGCAAATATGATTAGTTAGTATTACAAAAATAAATAAAGTTAAAATTTAAACAAAAATTTATATTTATATAGTTATTTTGCGCTTGACATCTACCCTTGACCTTTCGTATAATAAGTGAGTTTATAGAGTGTGATCCTATCACACTCTTGTCCATGTAGTTCCTTCTTACTTTATTTTATGAAAAAAAACATACAATAGATAATACATAATATAATGTTTATTGATATAATTATAACTTACAAATAAATATCTTATATATTCATTTCACACGAAAACAAATGATTTGGAGCCTTGATTATGAGGAGTTTTCATTTATCCCCTATTCACCTTAGCCTTCTCACATTTTTCCTAAATAAAGAAAAAAGATAGTCATCAAATCATCTAACAAGATTAATGGAAGCAAAAGTGAAGGGAAAGAAAACAAAATTGAACGTTGGGAGAGGCCCAACAATCACAAAAATTGTTCCAATTTTTTGGAGACAATTATTCTGGAACATTTCTATCTTACCTCCACATCAGAAGGAAAATATTTGTAATGCTGATGTAGCTTATAACGACAATCCCTGGTCCTTTGTTTTGATAAAGAAGTGACATAGTTTGAAACATCAGGGTTGTCGATATCGATGATATTCAATTTCATCTGTGAAAAATAAGTAAAATTGTAGTTAATCTTAAAATAAGTGAAGCAATATTGCATATAGTTAAATATATTGAAATTTTACCGAAACTTTATCCAAGGCATTGTCGAGTAAGTTGTCTTCCTTCAACTCCTTAGCATACTTTAAGCAAGGTAATTCTGTCATAACAATTATCCCCAACTTACTAGATAATTTTGTTGATTGAATCTTGTTTGGAGGATGACCTTGCAAAGTATCAATATTTATTGAAAACATATTGTTCATTGCAATATTCATTCGTTGCGACTCACAATCTCTAGTTATACCTTTACCTCATTTTCTAATGTTGGTATTGGAACCTGACAACAAATTTTATTTATAGGTGTTAAAGATTAACAAACCTGCAGATCCATCTGTATTAGTTGAGGTAGATGGAGGTTGTTGCTAACTTGCTTCATTGATGGATGAGGTCTATTGTTGTTGTTGGCTAGGAATTGATTGATCTGGTTGTTGTTGGGTAAGAACAATTTCGATACTTGTCACCTTCTTCCCTTTGTTTCTACCATGTGTCATTATATTGGATATTTATAACTCAAACATTAAGAATCCATATTAATATAACTCAATTATCAACAATTCATATTAACATAACTCAAACATCAACAATATGCATTAACATAACTCAATCATTAATAACCAGCATTAACATAACTCAATTATCTACAATCTACATTAACATAACTCAATAATCAACAATCTTCATTAAAATAACTTAAACATCAACAATACATATTAACATAACTCAAATATCAACAATTCACATTAACATAACTCAAACATCAACAATATGCATTAACATTAACGTTGCCAACATCGCATTTCAAATAATATAAAGAACACTTTTATAAAATGCAATAATCATGATCAAGACCCTGAAAATCATCATCATTAATTGCATTATGATTTGACTCTTCATCACTAATATATTCGATCAAAGTATCATCATTGTCATATAATTTATGACAGGCTCCTCTCCTAAAATGACTAGGCGGCCTGCTCAGCACCCCACTGTGGCCCTCTAGTCGATATCTAATTCATCTAGAAAATTCTCATGAAGCTAAGCCTATTGTCCTTTTAACGAAAAACCTTAACTTAACATTAAGATATATAAACAATGGAGTTTTTAAATCATTTTATTAAAAATTTTGGCAGTATAAAAGCTGTATTTTGATAATTCCAAAATTTCCAAAGTCCCTGAAAATGTTCAAAACAAAATTCTTCACTACAAAGTTTGGACTTCAAGTTCATTCATAAGCAACCTCAAATGATCAAATCAATTAATTTTAAAAAATAAAACACACTCATGCATTTAATTTAAAAACATTTACATATATGCATTCTTTACACAAAATTACATTTAAAACATATTCATAGATATGCAATAGTTGCCAAAAAGTATTTACAAGGAAAGAATGCCTATATAGCAATACATGACGAAGCTGATTACTCGTAAGGTGGAGTCCTTGCTGCTGAAGCACCTAAACATGCACTTGAGTGGTTTTATTTTAAAAACATAAAATAGAGTGTGAGGTAAATGAGCTCAGTGAGTGCTAAATTTTCTATTCAAATCATATTTAATAATTTAAACCTCCTTAAAACAAATTCATTTCATTTCGTATAACACAATTTCAATTTTTATAAAATACCATTTCAAAATATTTTTTGAAATTAAATTTATAATATAAAAGTTTCCATTTTCCTTAAACAATAAATAATGGAGGCAACAAGTTTTCTGAAAATTTTTATACTAAAAATAAGCCAATCACTAAAATTGGTGCCATACAGTACCCTAGGTATAAAAGTCATAGAGTTGGTTCTGTATCACTTACATATGACTAGTTAACCACTAGTTGCGAAGTTGATTCTACACGGATTACCCTTAATAGGTTAATCGCTATAAACCAATAGTTATTGAGCTGGTTCTACATCACTTGCTCTTAACAATTTTTAGCTGGCACTATATATATCCAATAAGTGCAGAGGGCAACTCACTAGACTACTGATAGACATAATACCACCCTTTGTTAGTAACTAATGCTCCCCAGACACTGACGCCCCCCAGACACTGCTATGCACATTTTAGGGTACTCCAACTAGTAAATTTGTAATACCATTAAGGCGTACCATAAGCTAAATTTTTTTTCCTTTTTATCAACAAACATCATAATTTCAAGGTAGATTCATATCATATAAAATTTAAATTTCCATCTAAAATTCATATATTACTAAAACATAAATTGATACTAGCAATATTCACTTGTAATATATCATTCACATAAAACTCAACATAAATATTCATTTCATGATAAAATAAAAATTGTTTGCATAAAATCAATTTAAAGGACACTCATGGTTTTAGAAATTTATAGCCAAGTACACTCACACGTTCTGTGCCTCTCCTTTACCTACACAAATCGCATTTCACTTAGAGATTTATTTCCAAATTTGGAATTAAGGCATTAAAACTATATTTTTAGTTTAATCAAATTCGAGATTAGTGTTTAATCGCATTACATGTGCACTAATCATATTTTCGCTTTAACGTTTGTAAGTTAATCTGTTGTCTTCCGTTTCAAAATCTAACTTCGAAAATTACTTAAATACCATCTTTTACCCATTCTAACTCATCAATTTCTTCAAAACACTATCTCACCTAATTAATTCACCATATGTCCAAATATGTAATGCTATTAATTCTATCTTTTTCCATTTGCTTTTTCACAATAACAACCTTAAAATTTCTGCTTATTTACACCTTAACCATAATCAAAATTCAACAACTCAAACCAATAATTACATTTCCTCTTAAGGCCGAATTGCCCTCACTACACACACACACACATATATATTATCATTTCTCTTTCTTTCCAATTTTTTCAACACAATTCTCCTAAGATCCGTGCCAATCGTCATCCAAAATCATCAAATTAAAAATTACAATAGTTCTCGAACAATTTTCTAGCTTGACCGAATTGATACACATAAATTATCATTCCATTTTCTTAACGTATCATATCACAAATACATGTTTTAAAACCTATAACATTATTCAATTCACATAATATTATCTCTAACTGTTTAACTACAAAAATCCTCAAACTTATATAAACTTCACCTAGGCCAAATTCATATTCTAAGCAATAATCAATTTCATATTTATTTTCAACAGACTAATTAGCTTCCTATATATATGAATTGAAGTCCAAACACATAAAATGATATGAAACCAATTTTTAATCACAAAACCCTAACCTTGTCCAATTCTTTCAAGTTTGATTTCTTGGTTTACTTTCTTGTTTCAACCCATTCCAAACTTATTATCTACACCATGGCAAGTCAAAACTACCATTGCTTATGAATAAATCCATCCCACTAAAACACTCTCAAAACTAGTAGCTTAATCTAGTAAAACTTACCACATGTTCTTTCAATATCTTAGATAATTGATAAACACCTAAAGTTTATCAAAAGTCATCCAAATCAAACTCCAAATCTATAAAAAACAATAGCCCTCTTCTTCCTTTTCTCCTTGCCCAAATGTCACCTTGGTTTCTCTTCTTTTCCTTTTCTTTTTCACTCTCACGATCATTCTCATGGTTAACTCATTTATTGCATTATACAAGTCATTTTATTATTGGTCATCTCTAATGACTCATCACACACATGTCATTTTGTCATTAGTCATTTGTAATAGCCTGTTTTCCATACTAAGGATTAGAGCCTTAGATTATTGCTTATGAGTCATATCATTATAGCATTCAAGAAATGCATTTTATTCACCTGCAAATCATTAGCATGCACATGAATTATGATTTCGTACATATTGCAAAGATAGTATATGCACTCAATTGAAATATTCCTGGGTATCAAAGGTTTAAAATAATCATGATGTGAATTGTGTATTGTTTATGTCTTGAATTTTGAAGCATAATGAAGGTGAATTAATGTTAAAGAAAGGTGCTGGTGTAGTGTTCTTGAAGTGGGAAAGAACTAGGATTACATGAATAATAGTGAATGAAAGTTTTTGTTTTGGTTTTTGATACATGAAAAATTAGGATGACTAAGCTATAAATTTAGTGACATTTGGCATAGATAAATGAATGACATTTGGCATAGGTAATTAATTGACAAATGGCAGCAATGAGTGAGTGACAAATGGAATAGTAACTACGTGACATTTGGCAGCTTAGGGAGTGGATAAGTGGCTTACATGCTTAGTGACATATGCCATTGTAACATGGAGACACCTAGCATTTGATGACTTAAGCTACTGTAGGAGTAGCTTCTGTTGTGTTTATTCTTCTCCTTTCCATTACTTTCACCACTTCTAAATTTTGCTTCAATTTCGTTCATAGTCACCTTAAGACCCATTCAGAAACCTGCTCAAAGACAGCTATAATCTGCTATCATCATTTTGCCTTTGTTGAAATCATTTTACTTCCACCTTCAATTTGTGATGATCTTGCATACATAGAGGGCTAGGTTAACTTAATGAATTGAGGTGGAACTTGAACTAAACAAGTAAGTAATGTCAGACCCCGTTATCGGAGTCTAACTCCTACTTGCTTTGATACCATAAAAATGTCCGACCCCGTTTCCAGAGTCCGACTCAGACTTGCTTGCTTTGATACCACAGCTGTTAGACCTCGCTTCCCGAAGTCTGACTCTTTCATGCATGCAGATTTTCTTAATACGTAAGTTATCTTCCAAAGAGAACCACCTTGACCATGATCGGATTTTTTTCTCAAAACTCCCCTTCTCTAGTTTCAGTTCAGCTCTTAGAATAATCGACTAGTCCACTCCTACCTGTCAACCTAAATCTATTAATGATCAGCGTGGGTGAGTCCTCACTTACACATATACTTACTTCGGGACTATTAATATAACTTCTCCCAGAAGCACCCAAACTTGGGTTTCTTTGGATAAATGGTAAGAGGACTGCAAGACCTATAATTCTTATGAAGACTTCGAAAACCAACCTTGTCTTCTGAAGGCAAAAATGGGATAGACGATGCGTGATGAATAGTGACCAAGACGATAGCGTGAACAGTGTCACAGACGAAGTCTGGGAAACACAGACTATGTTTTTCGATTGTCATAACTTTATTTAGAGGAATCGGATCAAGATGTTCCTTATATGGTTTGAAAGAGGATTTCAAGATCTACAACTCCTATGAAGACCTGAAAGACCAATTATACCATCTAGAGGATCAAATTTGGACTAGAAGATGTTCTGGCCAAAATGAGACGACGCTGACGTCATGAGATGATTGCTGACGTCATTATGAGACGAAGCAAAATGAGACGGTCAAACTGAGACTCAAAAAGTCAAACTAAGACGATGAACAGTAACTGAGATGATAATGACGTCATTCTAAGATGATGTTGACGTCATTTTAAGACGAAGCAAAATGAGACGGTCAAATTGAGACGCAAAAAGTCAAACTAAGATTATGAACAATAACTGAGACGATAATGACGTCATTCTAAGACGATGCTAACGTCATTCTGAGTCGAAGCAAAATGAGACGATCAAACTGAGACATAAAAAGTCAAATTAAGACGATGAACAGTAACTGAGACGATAATGACGTCATTCTAAGACGATGCTGATGTCATTTTGACACGAAGGAAAATGAGACGGTTAAACTGGGATACAAAAAGTCAAACTAAGACGATGAACAGTAACTGAGACGATAATGACGTCATTCTAAGACGATGCTGACGTCATTTTGAGACGAAGTAAAATGAGACGCAAGACAGAAATGAGACGAAAGTAAAAAATGAGACGCAAAACGCAAGGCAGAAAATGAGACGCAAAAAGAAGCAAAGAGAGACGCAACCAAAGAGTCTGTGAACAGTAACACAGACGTTGTTATTCTCTATGTTCTATCGTCTATGTTTTAATCAACACAGATGAAGTCCGTGAACAGTAACACAGATGATGTTATCCTCTATGTTCTATCTTCTATGTTTTACCCTATCCATCCTTATACTCTCCAATCCTCCTTGCCTCTGCGTTATTACGTCATCAAAGAGGATACTTATACTCTTAAATCCTCATTGCCTCTGTGTTGTGACGTCAACACAGAGGATACTCTTCCTATGTATCTTCCTTTGCATCTGCCTTATTTAATGCAATCCATTATTCTTCTCAACTGATCTCATTTATTCCAAACTCATGTCAGGAATTATTCACACCT
>JAOQML010025176.1:0-11481 GCA_027568935.1 Erythroxylum urbanii | reverse complement strand
ATATGCATAATATACATATGTTGTAAATATGAAAAATAAAATAAAAAAGTTTATAATTTATTAATTTTAAAAATACAGCAACAATTTTTTAAAATTATTTTTAAAAAATTTTAAAAATATATTAAAAGTCCGGGCCAGCAACAGCCCGAAGAGCATGCTAGGCGGGCCGGACCCCGAGTCACCCATTGCCAGGCTGCCCACGGCCCACAGGCCATTTCAGCCCACATGGGCCGAGCCATAGGTCAGCCATTTGCGGCCAGCCCGGGCTGTGGGTCAGGCCCACCTGACATTATTTTTTGACAGGCCGGGCCTGGGTTAACATCCCTATCTACAACACTCTCTTCTCCAAGCATCACATTGAATCTTGCTCTTATCCTTCACTTGCTACTTCCATTTTATTTTCTTCTTCATTTGTCACTAAAAATCTAACTTACTTCACCTCCATGTTAATGATTGTATGATGTTTGGAAGCTAGGGTTAAGTGTGATTTGAAGACCTTGAAGTTAAACAAGTAACTAGAATTTTAATCTTTATAGGTAGTTGTAAATGGAACAAATATGGTGATTATTTTGATATTAAATGATTATGAGAGTAGTGATCAAATGAGAATATTGATGTCTTGTTTTTGTATATATGATGAGAAATAAATTATGAAGTGTTATAGGGATGTTTTTTGGATAGATTTATAGTGTAAATCATGTATGAAAATGATAAAAAATGTTAAGGAATAAATGGATATACTAATGGTTGGTTTTGTGTTTGTGATTAACAATAGATTATTAGTTGTAGTAAAGATGTTTTTAAGATAAAATGAGTATAGAAATAGTGTTCGAATGAGTGTTGAAAGTTAAAAAATGAAGAGATGTGATTATGTCCTATTTTGTGTTGATAATGAAGGTAGAAATTGATGAATGAATATATGTGTTGTGTTCTTATTTTGAGATTATGAAAATCATGAGTATAGGCTATATTGTGGATGAATTAGGTTGCGAATTAAGGTATAATGAAAAAAGGAAGTTTACGATTAAGAAAGGTGTTTAATAATGCTCTTAGAATGGGAAGGAGTAAGGATTTAGTAAACTTGAAAATGAAGATAATATGATATGTTTTTATATTTGATTGATGTAACTTAAATTACAAATTGCTTTATGGTTGATAGTGAGATAAAAATGAAGTAGAAGTGATTAACTTTGTATGAGATGTATTGAATATAGTAAGGAGAAAGTTAGAAATGCATGTATGATAGGATTTTAAGAATAAATGAGGTTAAGCGAATGATGATAAATTAAATGAGTAGAGTTTTGTGGATTTTAATGCAACTAATACGGTAGCTGAATTAGCGTGTAATGAAGTTGCATAAATGGATGTGAATACTGGAAAATTTGGTGTGAAATTGATGTTAGTATATATATGTTGAATTTGTGAGAATGGAGGAAGAACATGTAGGGCAAGATCGTGGCCCTCACCTCACGATTGTGACTTGAAAAAATTGAGGTTTTGTCATGATCATGGCCCTTACCCCATAATCATGGTTAATTACTATGGCTTCTGTCACGATCGTGGGAAGGTGGCCCACGATCCTGGACTAGCATATGGAGTAAAAAATTGTCTTTTGAGTGGATGTTTGAACTAACTAATGTTAAGGTACTTCCTTATAATGTAATTAGGCTTGAATGAGATCGTGAATGAATCTAGTTGATGATGGATTAGGTGATTAAAGTGAGTAAAGTGTATTAGGTATTAAAGAATGATTGAAAGATGATGTTGAATGATTATGAGATGTGAATTAAGGAAATATACCTGGGCTTGTAATTGAGCTTGCATTGGTGAAGTAATGTGCCATATGTGCTAACACTTATCTGCAAATTGAGTGTAAATTGTGAACTATTCTATGTTTGGTATGAGTGAGCCATCGATGATGAGTAGCTCACTAAGTTCGCAAAATTCATAAAAATTGCAACGTTGACTTTTCAGTTTCGAGAGAGGAGACTTAGTTACTAAGACGCTCTAGAAGAAGAGTAGTTCTTGTGTTTTTAGATAGAATAAATGGCTCAAAGGTCCATCAGCTGAGACTAAAGGATATAGATAGAATTTTTGTATAATTCCTCATTTATGTAGTATATTGTGGAAATAGAGTTGTAGACTCTGATGAGCTTTCTATTCTATATATCTATGGATGATGTATGTAATGCAACGATGTAAATTACATTTTATGGAATGAAAATGAGGAATTGAGTTTTAGACATCGAGTATTTATGTTTTAATTATGATGTCATATTAAGTGATGTTATTGCTCTAGTGCACTACTTCCACCGGGCATGTGTTCGAATGTCTAATAGATGTACGGGCATGTGTAAGATGGGAGTGGGGTGGTAGAGGTTTTTAGTATTAGAGCATGGTTTGACATCCATAGGGACATATAGGAACATTAGACATGAAATATCATGAGAAATGCGGTTAGTGATCAAAGTTATTGTCTATTATGGGTCATCCGCCATAAGTGATCAAGTGCTACAATCAGCTGACCAAGAATTAGTAGGAGCCAGTAGAGAGTCTTCTATATCTAGACCTAAGAGAATTCCTCCGAGAATTCCTGAGAGAAGCGAAAGAAGGTATGATAAACTGAGAAAGCAAGGGGTTGTGGATTTTTACTAAAGTACAGACCTTGCAGAGGCCGAAGGATGGCTAAAGAGAATGGAGAGAGTCTTTGATTAGATTGTAACACCCGGTGTCTGATTTACCTGGTACAGCAAAGACTAATGTCATTAAAACCAGGATAGTGAATTATAATTTTTTGTGACATCAAATTAATGATGTTTGACACTTTTTCGATTGTCACAGGAAATTGTACGAGCGGATTTTGAAAGAACTAATACAAGAGGGGCATTTTTGTAAATAATGAACAAAGTGGCATATAAATATAGGAAAGTGAGGCTTACTACGGGTTTTGGTGGCATTAAGCCTACCCATCCCCTAGTGCCAACACGGTCCAAAAAGGCAGGTCGTGTCATAGATGGACTGCGAGTCGAACGACAAGTTCAACTATGCAGTTTCCTTACTACAAGGTCTAGTATACCAATGGTGGAAAATTGTTCTAGGCAGTATCACTAGGCCTTGTAACTTGAAGTGGGAAGACTTTCTAAAGGTCTTCAAGGAGAATTATATACCCAAGATCTATCTCCACAAAAAGATGAAAGAATTTCTGGATCTAAAGTAGGGTAATCTCTCTGTGGCAGAATATGAGATAAAGTTCAATGAACTGATAGGGTATGCTACTGCCTTGATTCCTACAGAGGAAGACAAGTGTGGGAGATTCGAAGATAGGCTGAATATGGAAATACGGACGAGGTGAGCCATTTCTAATTTGGGTAGTTTTACAGAACTACAAGCTACTTCGATTCGAATAGAGCAACTGTTAAGAGATGATCAATTAGAATACAGATAAGAATGAAGAGGCCTAGTGAATCTCAGGGTGGTTCTAGCAGAAGGTTTAGTAAGTTCCAGAACAGATCTTTTCGACCACTGGCTAGATCAAAACAGTTAGGGTTTAGACATAGGCGTAGTTTTGTGCAGTCTGGTAGTGGAAGAGGTGCAGTATCGGGACATCTACCTAATTGTCAGCATTATGGGAAGAAGCACAGTGGTGAACGCAAGAAATTGTCTAGAGCTTGCCTATGAAGCAGCTCTTTTGAACATTAGATCAGAGACTATACCACAGTTTATGGAATACAATTTGGAAAGAGAGAAAGAGTGGTAACAGGAATAACGGTCCAGTAGAGCCGAGCTAGTGGGTCTAGACGGAGAGGTTGTGGTAGAGGCAAAGTGAATTCTAAGAGTCTTACTGTTAGGACTGAGGTGCGGAGCAACCAACTGTAGTCTCAGGCCAGAGCTTATGCAATGACCAGATAGGAGGATCAAAACTCTCCAGATGTAGTTGCAGGTGTGTTGCATATCTTTATTTATAAAGTTTTTGCATAGTTAGATCTTAAATCTATGCATTTTTTTAATGCATCGCATCTGGCATCTAGGCTGCATTATGATAGAGAATTATTGAAACATGGATTAGAGGTGAGTACATCGATAGGCAGTACAACAGTAATAGGAGAAGTTTATACGAGGTGTATAATTTAAGTTGATCAGGCAGAATTAGAATCAAATTTGATTGTATTACAGTTAAGGGAGATAGATATTATTCTAGGCTTGTATTGGCTTACTGCTCATAGGGTTATTATGAACAACTATACTAAGGAGGTAATATTAGAATCTCCTAATCAACTGAGAGCAGTATTCCGAGGTGTTAATCAAGCAGTGCCAGCTAGACTGATTTCATTTATGAGTGCACTGAGATTGGTTAGAGGAGGATGTGAGGCTTATCTGGCCCACGTAGTTTATACTTAAACTGAGCAAGATGTGCAAGACATTTCTGTTATTAGAGAATTCTTAGATGTGTTTCC
This sequence comes from Erythroxylum urbanii, assembly GCA_027568935.1. NCBI lineage: Eukaryota > Viridiplantae > Streptophyta > Magnoliopsida > Malpighiales > Erythroxylaceae > Erythroxylum > Erythroxylum urbanii. The sequence goes on along the minus strand of JAOQML010025176.1, from coordinate 7,027 downwards.
CGCCAAGTTACTTGGTTTACCTCCAAATAGGGAAACGGAGTTTATGATCGATTTAGTTCTAGGTGATGCTTCTATATCTATTCCTCTATATAGGATGGCACATATAGAACTAAAGGAATTAAAGGCTCAATTGCAAGAGTTTTTGGAAAAGGGTTTCATCAAACCTAGTGTATCACCATGGGGAGCCCCAGTTTTGTTTGTAAAGAAGAAAGATGAGATTCTGAGATTGTGCATTAATTATAGGAAACTGAATTAGGTAACAGTGAAGAACAAGTACCTATTTCCTAGAATTGATGATTTGCTTGATCAGCTATAGGGATCTCGAGTGTTCACTAAGTTGAACTTAAGATCTGGGTACTATCAGTTGAAGATAGCAGAGGCTGATGTGTCGAAAAGTGCATTCAGGAGTAGGTATGGGAGTTTTTAGTAATGCCGTTTGGTTTGACTAATGCCCAACTGCATAAATGGTTTTGATGAATAAGGTGTTTCAACCCTACCTAGATCATTTTATGATAGTAGTTATCGATAAAATTTTCGTGTATTTGAGGAGTAGAGAAGAGCATGATGAGCATTTGATAATAATTTTACAGATCATGAGGGAGAAACAGTCATATTACAAATTCAGTAAGTGTGAATTTTGGCTAGATCAAGTAGTGTTTCTGGTTCATATAGTAACTGGGTAAGGCATACAAGTGGATTCAAAAAAGATAGAGGCAGTAATGAAGTGGGATGCTCCTAAAAATATGTCTAAGATCCTAAGTTTCCTATAATTAGTTGGATATTACTAGAAGTTTGTCGAGGGGTTCTCATTGATTTCAACCCCTTTGACAAAACTTCTGAGGAAGAATGTGTCTTTCAGATGGAATGATGAATGTCATAGGAGTTTTGAGGATCTGAAGCATTAGTTAACTACAGCACCAGTATTGACTATTCCATCCGAAACTGGAGGTTATGTGGTATATAGTGATGCTTCACATCAAGGATTGGGATGTGTACTGGTGCAATATGGCAAAGTGATAGCATATGCATTAAGACAATTAAGGTCTCACGAGATTAATTATCCGATATATGATTTAGAACTAGTTTTTGCTCTAAAGATATGGAGACACTATCTATATGGAGAAACTTTCCAGATATATACTAATTATAAGAGTTTGAAATATTTGTTGAGTCAAAAAGAATTGAATATGAGACAAAGAAGATGGATAGAACTGTTAAAAGATTATAACTGCAAGATTGCGTATCATTGGGGAAAAGCTAATGTGGTAGCTGATGCTTTGAGTAGAAAATCAAATAGCAGTGTAGCTCAAATTTGGATATCGAGGTTACCAAGCCTAGTTCAATTGAAAGCATTAAACGTTGACTTGAATTTAAAGGAGAATAAGGCATTGATAGCTATGCTGAAGCTGAAACCAATATTGCATGAAAAAATTAGAAATGTTTAAAGTAAAGATCCTAAAATGGTGAAGCTTATTGAGAAGTTGAAAGTGAATTCGGATTCTAAATTTGAATTGAGAGATGAGACACTGTGGTTGAAGCAGAGATTATGTGTGCTTAACATTGATGAATTGAGAAAGGAGATTGCTATGCTTCCTGGTACCAACAAGATGTATAAAACACTAGAGTAATATTTCTGGTGGCCAGGGATGAAGAAGTAAGTAACGGAATATGTTGCTAAGTGTTTAACTTGTCAGCAGATTAAGGCTGAGCATCAAGCTCCGGTTAGGAAGCTACATTCGTTACCTACTCTAGAGTAGAAATGGGAACAAATTTCGATGGATTTCATTATGGGATTACCAAAAACTCTGAGGCAATATAATGTTATATGGTTTGTAGTGGACCGATTGACAAAGTCAGTCCATTTATTACCAGTGAGAGAGAATAATTCACTAGATCAGTTAGCCCGGAGGCATGTGAACGAAGTAGTGAGGCTACATGGGTTCCAGTGTCCATTGTATCAGATCAGGATCCCAGATTTACTTCGAGATTTTGTAAGAGTTTACAGTCAGCTCTAGGTACGAAGTTGAACTTTAGCACTTCATTTCATCCTCAATCAGATGGACAGAGTGAGAGGACAATTAAGACTATCGACGATATGTTCAAGGCATGTATGTTGGAGTTTCAAGGAGTATGGAATCAATATATAGCCTTGATTGAATTTACAATACAATAACCATTATCACAGTAGTATCAGAATGGCGCTGTATGAGGCATTGTATGGCAAAAAATTTCGTTTGTCTCTTATTGGGATGAAGAGGGTCTGAGAATGGTAGAAGGCCCAGAACTGGTATAAGATACTGTGGATAAAGTGAAACTAATCTGAGGTAGAATTAAAGCAGCTCAAGATAGACAAAAGAGTTATGTGGATCAGCACCGAAGGGATATGGAATACAGAGTAGGAGACAAAGTGTTTTTGAAAGTGTCACCTTGGCAAGGAGCACTGAGGTTCGATAAAAAAGGGTAAGCTGAGCCCTAGATATATTGGTTCATATGAGATCATTGAGAGGATTGGACCATTAGCATACAAATTAGCCTTACTGATTGAAATGTCTCATATACACAATGTGTTTCATATGAGTATGCTTAGGAGGTATCGGTCTGATCTGATGCATGTGTTACCGGCTCAAGAGAATGAAATAGTGAGTAATTTGAGTTATATTGAGGAGACGATCAAGATAATGGGATATCAGACGAGATAGTTGAGAAACCGAGTAATTCCATTAGTGAAAGCCCTTTGGAAGAATCACTCGAGCAAGGAGGCTACATAGAAAATAAAGGAGTGCATGAGGAAACAATATCCCCATTTATTCGAACAATTAGGTAAGAATTTCGAGGACAAATTTCTTAAGGAGGGGAGAATTATAACATCTTGTTTTCCTATGCTAAGGGTTAGAACCCCAGAATAACTGTACATGAGAAATAACAATGAGAAAGTAGGAAGTGCATTTCATGCTCATGCATAATATAGCAAACATACATGTGAATTTGATTCTTGCACACATTACAATGACTGTTTATGCACTCATTTGACAATTACTAGGTACAAATGATTTTAATGTGATTATGATGTGAATTATGGATTATATGTCTTGAAAATTGATTTGGTGAGTATAAATATTGATTTAGAATCTTTGCTGAAAATTTAGGAAATTTCTAAAATTTTGAGTATTTTTAGATTAGGAAAAATACCAAATGGCAAGACAATTGAGAAATGGTAATAGAAATAAGTGTCAAATAGTAGTAGAAATTATTGATAAGTGGTATTAGGATTTTATTACAAGTGTCATAGAAAATTGGGAGAAATTGGATTAGAAACTAGAGATAAATGGACTAGTTATTAAAGAGGACCAAGTGGAGACCTATAGAAAATGGACATGTGGTAAACGACACTATGCCATTTATTCACCCACATGTGATTTGAAGACCTTGAAGTTAAACAAGTAATAAGCATGTTAATCTTCATAGGTAGCTGTAAATGGAACAAATACGGTGATTATTTTTATATTAAATGATTATGAAAATAATGATCAATATATCGTGGGTAAAGAAATGAGAATATTGATTTCTTGTTTTATGTATATGATGAATAATAAATTATAAAGTGTTATAACGATGTTTTTAGGATAGGTTTATAGTGTAAATGACGTATGAAAATGATCAACAATGTTGAGGAATAAATGGATATAATTATGGTTGGTTTTGTGTTTGTGATTAACAATATATTATGAGTTATAGTAAAGATGTTTTTAAGATAAAATGGGTATGGAAATAGTGTTTGAATGAGTGTTGAAAGTTAAAAAATGAAGAGATGTGATTATGTCCTATTTTGTGTTGATAATGAAGGTAAGAATTGATGAATGAATATATGTTTTGTGTTTTTATTTTGAGAATATGAAAATCATAAGTATAGGCTATATTATGGATAAATTAGGTTGTGAATTAAGGGTATAATGAAAAAAAGGAAATTTACAGTTAAGAAAGGTGTTTAATAATGCTCTTGGAATAGGAAGGAGTAACGATTTAGTAAACTAGAAAATGAAGATAATATGTTCTATTTTGATATATGATTGATGAACCTTAAGTTACAAATTGCTTTATGGTTGATATTGAGATAAAAATGAAGTATAAGTGATTAACTTTGTATGCAATGTCATGAATATAGTAAGGAGGAAGTTAGAAATGCATGTATGATAGGCTTTCAAGAATAAATGAGGTTAAGTGATTGATGATAAATTAAATGAGTAAAGTTTTGTGGATTTTAATGCAACTAATATGGTAGTTGAATTAGCATATAATGAAGTTGCATAAATGGATGTGAATACTAGAAAATTTTGTGTGAAATTGATGTTAGTATATATATGTTGAATTCATGAGAATGGAGGAAGAAAATACAGGGCATAATCGTGGCAAGAAAATACGGGGCATAATCGTGGCCCTCACCCCACAATTGTGGCCTGGAAAATTTGGGGTTCTGTCACGATCGTGGCCCTCACCCTATGATTATGGCCAGTTGCTATGGCTTCTGTCACGATTGTGGGAAGGTGCCCCACGATTGTGGACTAGCATATAGAGTAAAAAGTTGTCTTTTGAGTGATGTTTGAACCAACTAATGTTAAGGTACTTCCTTATAGTGTAATTAGGCTTTAATAAGATCTTGAATGAATCTAGTTGATGATGGATTAGGTGATTAAAGTGAGTAAAGTGTATTAGGTATTAAAGAATGATTGAAAGGTGATGTTGAATGATTATGAGATGTGAAGTAAGGAAATATACCCGGGATTGTCATGAAGCATACATTGTACATAACATGTATACGTAAGTACATAAATGAGTACTTATATGATTGTGCAATTAGTAATGAGTAAATGTGTATGTGTTGCATGATATAGAAGCGCAAATTGAGCGACCGCATCCAGACATTGCCGGGACATCGAAGCAATAGCTAACTAGAGCATACTATGAGTGACCTAGATGGTCTCACATTGATTAATTTTTTTGTTTAAATTTCTGTGTTGAATTATTATTGATATGAATGTGTTGATTCCAAATAATGATTGTCCGAGGTGTTTGATGCATAAAAATCATATTGGAAGTGCTCATTGTATGTGAATTTAACATAAATAACTGTACTCAACATGTTTGTTGAATGCCGGATATAGGTTCGATGATATGTGAAAGTGAATGTGTAAAGTGAATATACATGACTGATTGATATATGAGATTTGATGCATTTCACTATATGAGTGCATGATAAGATAAAGACAGTTGTGATCGGAGCTGCCAATGAAAAAAGATCTTAAAGCTCAGAATGTGATAAGAGCCTCTAGCTGACTATATATAATGAGTCCGGTATCACTAACAGATACAAGATAGTTATTAATGAGCCTAGTTTCCATAATAGATACGGAACAGTGAAAGAGGCACTCGGTCACAACAACGTAATAATTAAAAGTGACCTCTATGAGCACTGTATATATATATTTGATACGTATGTTTTAAATGATCGAATAGATTGTTTGAACTATTTTAAATGTGAAATAAGTGAACAAAGTGATATTTGATACTACATGATGATTGGTGAAGTAATGTGTCATATGTGCTAACACTTATCTGTAAATTGAATGTGAATTGTGAACTATTCTATGTTTGGTATGAGTGAGCCATCGATGATAGGTAGCTTACTGACTTCGCAAAACTCGTCAAAATTGCAATGTTGACTTTTTAGGTACGAGAAAGGAGACTTAGTTGCTAAGGCGCTCTAGAAGAAGAGTAGTTCTTGTGTTTTTGGATAGAAGAAATGGCTCAAAGGTCAGTCAGTTGAGACTGAAGGATATAGATAGATTTGTATAATTCCTCATTCATATAGCATATTGTGAAAATAGAGTTGTAGACTCTGATGAGCTTTCTATTATGTATATATATGGATGATGTATGTAATGCTATGATGTAAATTACGTTTTATGGAATGAAAATGAGGAATTGAGTTTTAGACATTGAGTATTTGTGTTTTAAATATGATGTCATGTTAAGTGATGTGATTGCTCTAGCGCACTACTTCCATTGGGCATGTGTTCAAATGTTTAATGGACGTACGGGCATGTGTCAGATGGGAGTGAGGTGTTAATTACAATATATATTTTCTATTTATGTTACTTGTAAGAAATTAGTCATCACCTAATTTTATTTATAAGATAACTTTTATCGTCTTACAGTGGTGTTCTAAAATTACAAAGATTTGTAATTCAAATTTTGAGTCAACGTGTAAGCGCAACAGTGTGTGTAAGGAATTCGAGTACATTTGAATTCAATCATTCCAAGAAAAGGAATTGATTGGAATACAAAAGATTGAACAACTTGATCTTTGATCGATACAATTTAAAGATTCGAGAAAGTTGTGTTGTTATTATTATTACATTGAATATAATATCTTGTAATTTTTTTAATTATTTTATTTTATTTATTTACTAAAACTCTTAATAAAACAAGTAGTTCTATAAATTCAATTTGCCTTAACCATATCAATCTTTTAGTGGATTGAGTTTTTGAGGAATTAACTTTGATAGATGAGAGTGACTTGGAAGATTATTTTGGATGGAAAAGTATTGATATATCATGGTACAATGAATTTGAATAATAATGATGATGATAATCCTTTCAATAATGAAATTTTGTACTAACTAAGAATTAGAGTCAATGTGATTTGACCATATATTCGATTAAATGAAATTGTAGATTTTTTATATTTTATTCTTTTAGTTTCGTTTATATTTAATTCACATATTAAGTAGTGCATATAATATATAACTTTTAACTATAAATGTTTTTGTTTCTACTTAATTGTGCTACTCAATACGAACTCCTTTTGTAATACTTATGAAGTCATTAAATTTTATTATTCTTTCTATTTGATGTTTTAACATAATTAGTCTTTATAAAGTTATAACATTTTAAGTACTTTACATTACCAGTAATTATGTATAATAATTAAATCATCATTTTTATATTAATTATAGTTATTGTTTATATT
>JAOQML010025132.1:0-11484 GCA_027568935.1 Erythroxylum urbanii | reverse complement strand
CCTCTCTAAGCTCTTAGCCTTTTCTTTCTCTCACTAGAAAGATATTGTGAGCTTTTTGTTACAGTAGAGTTTGCTCTACAGTATCGCACTTTTGAATACAGAATTTTTCTTTTTTTAAGTAAACACTTGAAAGCTAAAAAGATCGTTCAATCTTTGACTACGACGAGTATATATAGTACTACTTTTTGATTTCTGATAATTGCTTCTTGATTCTTGATAACTGCTTCTTGATTCTTGTATAACCCGTTATACAGTTGAGTTCTGTAACTAACTTCAACTAACTAACTGTTTGATGTACTAGCATATCTTCATCTTTGTATCGTCTGTGTTTTCCTCTTCTATGTGTTTTCCGCTTCTTCTGTGTTTTCGCTTCTTCTGTGTTTTTCACTTCTTCTGTTTTTTTCCATTTCTTCTGTGATTCCACTTCTTCTACGTTTTCCGCTTCTTCTGTGTTTTCCGCTTCTTCTATATTTTCCCCTTCTTCTGTGTTTTCCACTTCTTCTGTGTTTCCACTTCTTATGTGTTTTCCACTTCTTCTGTGTTTTCACTTCTTCTGTATTTTTATACTTCTTCTGTGTTTTTTTACTTCTTTTGTGTTTTCCGCTTCTTCTGTGTTCTCACTTCTTCTGTGTTTTCCACTTCTTCTGTGTTTTGCACTTCTTCTATGTTTTGCACTTCTTCTGTGTTTTCACTTCTTTTGTGTTTTTCTACTTCTTCTATATTTTTTACTTCTTTTGTGTTTTCCGCTTCTTCTGTGTTTTCCACTACACTTAACACACTTATCAAAATAGTTCATTTATTTCTAACATTATTATTATTTGATTGTCACCAAAATTAATAATCGTGAAGTCCTCTTAACTTAACAGGTATTATAAACCTAAGTTTAGATAGTGAGTGTGTAAGTTTGGTGCACTGTGTGCCTAAAAAGGGAGGCATGACAGTGATAGAGCATGAAAAAGGTGAACAGATTTTCACCAGGACCATCATAGGTTGAGAGTGCGCATTGACTATAGGAAGCTTAATTTAGCTACCAAGAAAGACCATTTTCCATTACCTTTTATGGACTAAATGATTGAGAGGGTGGCTGACCATGCTTTTTATTGCTTTCTTGATAGATATTCAGGATACAATACCAAGAGAAAACCACTTTCACTTGTCTCTATGGGACTTTTACTTAATAGAGGATGCCTTTTTGTCTATTCAATGCATCAGTCACATTCCAAAGGTGTATGATGGCCATCTTTGCAGATATGAATGAGGACTTCATAGAGGTATTTATGGATGACTTCTCTATTTTTGGAGACTCTTTTGATCATTGTTTGTTTAATTTGGATAGAGTGTTACAAAGATGAGAAGAGTCTCATTTAGTCTTAAACTAGGAAAATTTTCATTTCATGGTCCAAGAGGGAATAGTTTTAGGCTATAAGATCTTATGCAGGGGGATTGAGGTAGATTGAGCTAAGACTGAAGTAACTAAAAAGCTCCCACCTCTTACCAACATCAAGGGCATCCTAGCATTCCTTGGTCATGCAGGGTTCTACAGATAGTTCATTAAAGACTTTTCTCTTATTACTAGACCATTAACTAACTTGTTAGTTAAAGATGTGCCTCTTGTGTTTGATGATTATTGTTTATATGCTTTTAACAGGCTAAAGACTACACTTACAACAGGACCTATTTTGACGACACCAAATTGGTCACTTCCTTTTGAGATCATGTGTGATTCAAGCAACCATGCTATTAGTTGTGTACTCAGATTATGGAAGAAAAAGAAGTTACACGTAATGTACTAAACCAGCAAAACCTTAATGGGAGCATAACTAAACTACAGCACCACAGAGAAGGAGTTGCTTGCAGTGGTATTTATATGTGAAAAATTTCGTTCCTACCTTTTAGGCTCATAAGTTACTATTTTTACAGATCATACAACATTGCGTTATCTCTTTGCAAAGAAGGATGACAAGGCTAGGCTTATCTGATGGGTGCTTCTGCTTCAAGAACTCAAAATTGAGATTAAGGATAAGAAAGGAGTAGAAAATGTTGTGGCAGACCACTTTTCAAGGCTTAAAGGGGAACAGAATGAAGAAGAAGAGGAAATTGAAGGGCGCTTTCCTAACGAGGCTTCAATGAAGGTAGAAAATCCTTTTCTTCCTTAATTTGCAGATATTGCCAATTATCTCTCAGGAGGTATTCTTCCCCCTAATCTTTCACATCAATAAAAGAAGCGGTTCTTATTTCAGTGTTCTCGCTATATTCAGGATGAATCAGTGTTATATAAAATATGTGTTGGCAGTTTGATTCGCAGGTGTGTTCTTGAAGATGAAATGCCTAAAATTTTAACCTAGTGTCATAGTTCAATTTATTCAAGACACTATGGAGTGAATAAGACGGTTGGTTGCATTTTGGAGTGTCAATTTTACGGTTAAATTTGTTTAAGGATGCTCGAGATTTTTTATTATGTTGTGATAGGTTCCAAAGAGTGGGCAACATTTCAAAGAGAGATAAGATGTCACTTTCAAACATCATAGAAGTGGAGATATTTGATGTTTGGGGCTTAGATTTCATGGGACCATTTTCATCTTCCCTAGGTAACTCTTATATATTAGTTGGAGTTGATTATGTTTCTAGGTGGGTCAAAGCAATAGCTACTCCAACAAGTGATGGCAAGGTGGTGCAACGATTCATCAAAAAGATCTTTACTCAATTTGAGGTGCCTAGAGCTATCATAAGTGATGGAGGGAGCCACTTTTGCAACAAACCCTTTGAGGCTCTTTTGAAAAAATATAATGTTCGTCATAGAGCGGCAACCCCATACCATCCGCAAATGAGTAGCCAAGTGGAGGTGGTAAATAGAGAGCATTTTAAGGAAAGATTAGGCTTTGAAACTAAATGATGCGTTGTGGGCCTACAGGATAGTTTTCAAAATTCGCATAGTCACAACACCATATTGACTTGTTTATAGCAAAGCTTGCCATTTACCATTGGAGTGGAGCATAGAGACTATTGGGCAATTAGAAAATTTAAGATGGATTGGAAGCTAGCAGGAGAAAAGAGATTGTTACAACTTGATGAATTGGAAGAATTAAGATATGATGCGTATGAAAATGCCAATTTGTATAAAGAAAGGGCTAATTAAGAAGTGGCATGATGGCCATATTAAGAAGAAGGAATTCAAGAGTGGGGAATTAGTGTTTTTATTCAATTTACAAATTTTTTTATTTCTTAGAAAGCTCAAGTCAAGATAGAGTGGCCCATTCAAGATTAGTCAAATGTTTCCCTATGGAGCATTGGAGTTAGAAAATGAAAAGGGTGAAACTTTTAAGGTTAATAGGCATGATGCAAGCTTTACTTTGGAGGGCCATTCTCACAAGAAAGGGAAGTACTTTCTTTCCTTTCAGTCACTCTTTTATGATTTATATAGAATGGTCAAGCTAATGACCTTAAGTTAGCATATTTGTCTTTCATTTATTTGTCTTTGCGTTAATATGGTTTTGTTTTAATTTGACAATATTTAGTTAAGTTTAACTTGTTTTATCCTTCATTCTTTTGTTGTTTAGGTCCCTAATGATATGATTTGAGGTTACTTAAAGATTTATTATGCATCATAGCTTGTTAGAGGACCAAAGGATGAGAGGAAAAACGTGCCACTTCCATCGATACCACCACCATAAGCCCATCTCACCCTTAATATCTTCTATTATTTTTTATGTTTTATGTTTTATTTTTATGGTGATGTTTTTTTGTTTTGGATGTTCTCTTTTGCACATTGAGGACAATGTTTTGTTTAAGTATGGGGAGGTAGTCTTTGCATTTATGTTTGCATTTTTGTATGTCATTTAGGATGCATGTTAGATTGTTAGTATTAGGTGTGTCATTTCCCATACATTTGAATCTTTGTGATGAATATGTTGTCATGAGATTCTATAATGCTAGTTGGAATGAGAATAAATTCATGCGTGAACTTAAATTACGCTACTTGAGTAGAGAGTGAACCATATAGAGTGATGAAAGTAGTTGGCAGCATAAGCTTATTTAGAACTTGACACTTGAATAATGAGGTAATGTATAGAAGCATAATGGGTTTTCATTTGAGCCTATATGAGGAATTGAGCCTTTATGACTCCATTTTATAGTCATTTTATTTCCTTGTTTATCTGATGCTTCCTTAGGTAATTACCTTCTGCTTTAAATCGGTTTAAATCTATTGGATGCATGCTAGATAGAAATGATTAAGGCCTTCTTGCTTTAACCTTTGGCTTAAATGACCTACCCTTTTATTATCCCTTACTAGCCCCATTGATCCTTTAACCTTTTTGTCTCTTGAAATCACCCAATTTTAAAAACCACAAACCCCGTTAGCTTAACCAATCACATCTTAATAGATTACTAAGTAATAGTTGAGTGTGGAATCACAAGTTAAGAGCCCATTACATATAGTTACTATTTTCTATCCATTGTTTCTTTTTTATGAAAAAAGGAAGAAAAAAGAGAAAAGAACAAAGAGAAAAGAAAAAAAATGAAAGAAAAGAAAAGAAAAAGGAATAACATGTAGTAGCTACAATAAGTGCAAAGAAGTAGTTTTATATATTTGCATATCTTAGAAGTTTATCTTTTTCATCCTTTGGTAAACTTAGTAGTTTATAAATACTTGTGATAAGCCCCTAAAACTTGTTTAACCCACTTTAATCATAGCCATATTACAACCTGAAACAAAGCCCTTTTGATTTATCTTAACATGTAATCATTGTGGAGAAGAATTGGTGTATTAGTAAGCCTATGATAGTGTGGTTTCCTATAGGAAATTTGAGTGAAACACTAACCATTAAACACTTCAGAGAAATGAGTGAAATCTGTAAGGAAGGTCCATTTTGAATTTATACTTATCTTTAAGTGATGGTTTCATAGGTTGAGTTTACTCATGTGCACGAATGAAAACTAGTCATGGTGTGTGTAGTAGCTTGACACTTGAGTTGGCCAAAGTTTGAGGGACTACATGCTTTAATCTTTTTGAAAATGAAGTGATAGAATTTTATTAATTGTACTTGATCTTTGCTAGAGGACAAGCAAAAGTTTAAGTATGGGGATTCTAATAAGTGTAGATCGCATTGTAATTTTATAGGTAATTTGATTTGTGTTTAGTGGTTAAGTTGATTGTTTAGTGTGTGTTTAGCTTAAGATTTGTGTTAGTTCATAAACATTTATGTTTTAAGTGTTCTTTAGTTGAGAACATGTTTTTGAGCTTCAATTATATATATATATAAGGTGCCATGATGAGTTTATTAGTGTTTCAGGACATTCGAAAGAGTTTTGGAGGAGAACTGGACTAAAACATATGGCCACGATCATGATAGAAGCACCAAAATTATGCCAAGATCATGGGAAATACATCCTAATTGTGACAGAAGCTAAAGCATAGGGCCACTATTATGGGAAATCTACCACGATCGAGACAAAGAGCAAGTAAACTGGCCACAATCAAACACTAAGGGCCATGATCGTGGCCTGCATGTAGACAAACACGGAGTCTCTTTTGGATTCAAGTTTTTGAGGGACGTTTCAGACATTTCTGACCTTGGAAAGATACTAGGGTTACCTTAATTGGTAAAGACTATAAAAGGATTATAATATAACCCTAAGGGAAAGCTTTACATTCTACCTACATTTGGAAACCTAAAAGAGAGAGAGAAACAAGAGAGAGAGAGAAGAAGAAGGGGAAGAAGAAGTGGGTTCTGAAACTGAAGCTTCCCAGAATAGGTGATCTCCTGATGCTGCTGCTCTGTCGAATCATCCAACCTAAGTTTCATTTCCTCCCTATTTACCTTTCTTATTTATTTAATGTGTAAGATTGAGATGGGTTGGATGGATATGGATTTTGAGTTGTTCATAATGTTCTAACTTTAACTTCGGGATTTTGCTTATCTTTAATGTTAATCTAGTTAATTTGTTTTTACTTGAGTTGGGTGTTATGATTGATTGATGTATTTGCATATTTCAGTAATAAACTGAGAGGATGAACCAGATAAAAATAGTTAGATTGGTTTAACGAGAGTCAGCAATCTAATTGACAACTTAATCAATCTAGTCGGTAATTTTATAGAGACAGATCTGGTGCGAGACCTTATTGTTTATTAGAGAGCTTTAGAACTAATTAGAATTGTGGGTAATTTATGAATTGAGAGATTGCAAGTTCTATAATTCGATTACGGTTTACAATTTAGGGTTTAATGGTTATAACTCGAGAGAGACTAATCAACCTCAAAATTTCCTATAACCGACACCTTGTGAACACATAAATGGCTAGATCGACATTAATGATATGTAAAATCCCCTCTCTCATGTTAGAGTAGTGCTTTAAAGGCAATTACTTTTAGCACTTTTGTACTGACATTGTTTTGATTAATAAAGCGAAAGATATTTTTTGTTAATTTGATATTCGTTTATATATGAATTGATATTGATCTTAAATCGAATTAATGAAGTTGATGATACAAAACATAACATGAAGGAAATCATGATGAGATTATGATAGTGAGATTCCTATCATGTGCAATTATATTAGTATCTAAATAATCTCTAATTATAGGATTAATAAGGCATGACATTATTAATACAGAAAGACTAGCACATGCTATACTCATTGATTTAAGTATTTGTTATATGTTTAATACATGAATCTTGATGATGATTCATGAAATGATGATGGAAATTGTATTTGAAATATATCATACTTATGGAAATCATATTTTTGACAAGTGCCTTTGTGAAATATGTTTAAAAGTTATGAAATTCATGTTTATATGGGTTTGTGGTGTCTAATATGTTATGTCACGTGCATGTTGACCATGTTAAAGGCTTCTCCTGCTTACCTGCTAGTGACAGAGAGCTCCATTATGAACTCCCTCATGTTTATTGGAGCTTTGCAAGAACTCCCTCACGTATATGGTTTAGCTATAAGGCTTCTCGATCCATCATGTTTATATAGACTACCCAAACCATTATTCTTGCTTATATTGCTTATGATTTGTTTGAAAAGTTTGAGAAATACATGTCTTATGTTGTTTATGATTTGCTTGACAAGTTTGAGAAATGTATGTTTTATAGTTTCAATGCATTTTACTAAGGCATGAATATTTTCAATGGTTTTACTTGTTTCTCTGCTATAAACTTATTACCTAAGAGCTTTTAGCTCACCCCCTCTCCCCATCTCCAGGTAACTAGTAAGAGATTGAGTGGTTGAGAGTTAAGGCACTACTTCAAGTCTACATATTTTTGTATTTAAGTTAGTATATGAAAACTCAAGGCTTTAGCCGTATTTCAAGTATTACTCATTCATGTATATTTTTGTATTGTGTACTATGAGTCTAATGATGCATTTGTGTCTTGAAATGCCCATTAAGCTCTATAAAACTCCTTTCTTTTGAAGTTAGTGAAATATGTTTATGTTTTGCTCATGATTTTCCAAGCTTCCACATTGCATTTTCAAGCATTCATAAAGGTAAAATCTATTTTCTATTTTCACGGGAGAAACTGTATTAATCTAGGCTGATTTAGACAAAGTTCTCTTATTGGAAGTTTTAGTTTATCCTCTTAGCTTTCCAATGATATAAAGTTTGTAATTTTTAGACATCAGATTTGAAAGATATAATTTTTACAAGTTAGTGATGCTGAACAGGGTACATGCTGGACACTTTATACCCATTTCTAACTTGATCTAACTGAAAAAGAGTACTATGGTGTCTTGAAATGGGAAGAATTAGTGTGGTAATTTAGAGATGAAATGAAGGTGATAAAGGGAGTAGAACATGTGCAAAAATTTATGATGAATGTGTATACGTTTGAATGTTATGTTTTTAGGTTGATGACCAAACATAGATTATGATTTGGTTGTACATGATATTGAAACGAAATGGAAGTGAGAATGAAGGGAAATAATGATGAAAATAAGTTAGAAATGATAGATATGCATAAGATGGGTTATAATGTAACTTGTAGGAGTTGGAAATCAGGGAATTGGCTAGTAAAAGTCCGTTGGGCAGACTTCATATCTGTTGGGCAGACCTTAGGGAGAATTCCAGCGTTCCAACTCCATTCATGATCGTTTGGAGGGACATACATGTCTGTATGTGAACAATCTCGGGATACCTATATAAATGTGCAATTTTGACTCTTTAGATGGTAAAATCTCTCTTCAAGTCTTCACGGAAGTTGTAGAATTCAAAGTCCTCTTTGCAACTGTACTTGAATGACCTTAATCTGACATCCATAGTGAAAGTTATGCTTATTGTCCCAAACTATGTACATATATAAATTGTCGATTTATCAATGCTCTCCTATGATACAGTTAGGCTTGAATGGAGCTTTAAATGTACTTAGTTTGATGTGGAAATAAGAGATAAAAAAGAGTGATGTGTTTAGGGTTATGATTGAGGATATCAACATAAGAATGGATTATCGTATATCAAGTGTTCAAATATGAAATTTTGGGATGTTATGAGAATGAAGATGAACCTATGATGGCTAACAAGATTCCATTGAAAGAACCCTATAGAGTGATGTGCTCATGATTGACTTACGAGTTAGACTCCTAAAATGGGGCCTAATAACTTCATTCCTTGTTACCTCAAGACTAGTTAGCTCATAGGGTGGTGATTGGGTACAACTGTTAGTATTCAAAGGTAATTGGGTAGTCGATAATGGATTCACCACTCCTGATAGAAGGAGAGATACCCAAGACCTCTTGTTGGGGTCATTACTTAGGAGTCTTTAGCCAGAGCAGTTATTTCATATGAAGAGAGTCTTCAATGACATATAGAGTAATGAGATCTTAGGACAAGAACTAACATCACTTGGACTAGATGTGACGTAGTCAGTCTAGTGGGAGTTGACACATAGCACATACTCCTAACCAAGTGGGGTATAGTATGGTGAAAGGATGAATTGCAAGGTAATTGTCTATGGAAAGGTTCATAAGTCAAAGAATTAACTATCGAAGAGTTCAAGTGTTAATCCACTTATATTTTGAAAAATTGGCATCATAAAACCCTCATGATTTAATTAAATTAAGAGTTAATTCAAGTGCCTAAAATAATCGAGAACCTAAGGGTCACGTACATAAAAGATCGAATGAAAAACATAGTGTGTATGACTAATTTTAAGTAGGACGATTATGGCTCATAGGCCACGGTCATGGCCAAAGGCGAGCCTATTTTTTAAGTAGGCCACAATTGTGGCTCATTGGCCACGATTGTCATAGAAGGCACAAATGAGTACATAAGTGAGTTCTTCACTTATGTACACAAGGTCTTTGTAGCACCTTGTTATCATAGGGTATATACCAGAACACCCTGAGGACATTCGAGTACATAACCTATGATAATGGTACGCTATGTTCAATCACAACATTCACTTAACATGGCATCATCATTCTTAATTTTCATATAAGACATCACAAGAAGGTCACAATATTTTAAAACCAAAATTTTCCTCATTTCATCCACAAAACTAAGCGTTATAAAATGTATCTTTCAAACATCCATACATGTACATCATCATAGCCTAATATAAAATATGCTACATGGAAGAGGAAATTACACAAAAAGTCTATCTAATCTTTCCAACCCCAGCTGACCTACCTTTGAGCCATTTCTTCTTTTTCCTAAAAGTACAAATCTACACTGCTTGTAGCATCTCTCAGTAGCTAAAGTCGTCTCTTGGTTCTGAAAAGTCAACGCTACAATTTAGAACAATCATAATGGTCATTTCATTCATATAAAAATACACATATCAAATATAAATGCAATACATGTGATTTAGTTTCATTTGTTACATTGTTGTGACCAAGTGCCTTTTTACTAGCTCATATCCTTTTATAGATATCGAGCTGTATCAATTAATGTCCCATATCCCTTAGTGGATACCAGGTACATGCACATTGAGCCAAAGGCTCTTATTATGTTCTGAGCTTTAAGCTTTTTTACTGGCGACTCCGGTCACAACTGCTATTATCTTTCATGCATTCATATAATGAAATGCACCATACATATTCAATGATTACACTCATGTAGTCACATTCACGCTCTTTCTTATTCACATTTGTCATCAAACTTTTAGTCTGACATTTAACATTGAAGTTGAGAATAAATAGTCAATCATATTCACATTTAAGTAGCACTTCCAATATAGTCCCAAATATAGAACTCCTCTGACAATCAATTGTCTGGAATCAACATAATCAATTTCACATTCATAAGATAATTCAAACATAATCTAACACAAACAATTAATTAAGTGATATTGTCTAGGTTACTCACAAGTCATTCCCGAAGCTAATGCCTAGAAGTTTCGGCAATTTCTAGATGTTGACATTCCAGTTGTTCCTCTATATCACACAATATACACATATCATAATTTGGCACAATTATAAGTGTTTATTAATGCACATATATGTATATGAATTATGCACAATGCATGTTCATGACAATCTTGAGTATCGCTCTAATATTCTTGTCATGTAATCATTCATATATCCAAACTCACATAAGTATCATTTATACTTATGGTTTATACCTCAATAAAACCATAAAAATCGAAATTCATAATTCCTTGGTCAATTCAGATTTTTCCTATAACAACTTTTGGGTCAACATTCCATGTTCTTTAACAAAGAAAATGAAGTAATTTGAGGATAATTTTTTATAGAAAATATGAAAATCTTTAGTTTCTAATGACACCATGTTCGTTCAATTTTGTTCAGTATTTTATGAGTTATGCTCAAAATACTATAGACTGAGCACATTTGAAACTTTGGCTTGTACATGATCATGCTGTCAAATTGTACAACTCATATCTCTCAATTCCCTAGTTAAAAAATTATGAACTTTATATCATTTGAAATATAAGAGAATAAAATACAACTTTTGTGAAGAAACCATTGTCTAATTCGGCATCTATCAATACAGTTTATTCAATATCAACAAGACATGATTTCTGTCTCGGGTAATACTATAACCTCAGTCAAAACTCAATTTCAAGCAAGATTTTGAAATTCTTAGAGACAGAATTAAAATTTGATTTCTTCAGAAACATTGTATCCATACATCTTTAGTTTACTCCAAATTAAAAATCATCCCAATTTTATAATTACAGAACAAGTTATGTCTAAAATACCGAAGCATGTTCAGTGAAAATACTCTAGTTATGAAATTCCAGAACTCCTCATCAATTTCGTCCCAAATTCATCAATCAATCTCAGCCAAATGATTTCGTATGGTTATAATTTTTTTGTGAAGATGTAGAAAAACGTGTTTTGAATCTGTTGGTTCAAATCCCATGTCATTTGGAGGTCAGGAGAAGAAGATATGGCCAAAAGATCAAAAGATGTTCGAATTGTCTCCAACCTGCACGATCCTTCATTTTTCTGCATATTTATTCCCTACACATTCTTCATTTTTTTTCTCAAACTTTCATTTTAAATCACTTTCCCAT
>JAOQML010025072.1:0-11489 GCA_027568935.1 Erythroxylum urbanii | reverse complement strand
GAAGGGGGTCGGATTTAGACGGCGTGATGGGAGGAGAGAAGAAGAAGAAATGGGGGGCGGGGGGGTCTAGTTCGTGTTAAAGGTGATGAACCAAACAATGTCGTTTTATTTATTAACTAGTCGACATTTCCCAACGGAATATACATTTCGTCGGTATTTAAATTTTCTAATTATTTTACCACATCTTATTGCCGCTAAATTTTGTGACGGAAACAAATTTCCGTCGTTAAAGTTAATTTAATGTATACCGACGAAACACATTACATCGATATATAACATAAGCTGAACCACATTTACCGACAGTACCTATTCCGTTGCTAAATATTCGAAACTAGTTAATTGTGGGAAGCATTCTCGCAATTATTGCCGACAGTCATGGTTACGTCGCATACCCTGCTTAGGCGAGAATTTGGGTATGTTTGGTTTGGTTTGGTCATGGTTACATCATCGGTACTTAAAATCAAGTTTATCGATGGATGATATTCCGTCGGTGAATAGCAGACACTGAGCATAACTTACCAATGAAATATGTTCCGTCGGTACACGTTCGAAGCAATTAAATTGTAGGAAGCATTCCCGTAATTTTTTCTACGATAAAGATTGTGTCGTCGCTATATGTCATCGAAGATTTTGCATGAAATTCATTCCCTCTAGTATTGCTGACGGTAATATATTTCTATCCCTATATATAAATAGTACAACATATTTATCGACAGATTGTTGTTTTCCGTCGGTAAATAGCTATGGTGTTTTGTCCGTCAAAAAATTTTCGTTGCACATTCATGATTTTCTTGTAGTGAAATGTAAAAATGAGAAAAAGAAAAATATATAGAAAAGAAACAAAGGAAAGAAAAGACGACCAGAAAGTGAAAGAAGAGGAGGGATATAAAAATAAGGAGTGCTAACTTTATTAAATGAGAGGAACGAATTGAGTGTTTTATTTTTCATTGTTTCGTATTAGTTTAAATGCTCAATTTATTTTCTGGTTTTTAAACTATGATATTCCTTTTTCCTACCCTAGCCCGACACCACTACAACTAAAATAAAGACCTTTTGATTGACGTTTTTGTTTAATATAAGTTGTGGAGATTGGATTAGTAAGCAAGGTTATGGTAAAAGCCTTACACAAAATGAACGATGAGTGAATATATTACCCTACTTTTCAATACTTGAGAGTATAGAGAGTGGAGTGAGTGTCTATCACACTTATTGATGGTTCTTTGAATTGAAGAACTTGTTGATTTTGGCTAAAAATGTGAAGAATAGCCTGTTCATAAAGTATTATGAGTTTCAAGTTTTTAAGTTGTGTTTGTTAAAATGATCGTTGATATCTTTGACTATTATTTGGGAAATTTGTTCTCTACATTATTTGTTATTGTATAGTCTAGTGTTTTTTATTTTTCTTGAGGACAAGCATACTTTAAATGGGGGGGGGATTATTCTGTCTAATTTTTGTTGAATTTTAATTGCATTCATACCTTGATTTTGGTTAGTTTTTAATCCAAATTTTGCAATAAATTGTGTGAGAATGATGGGAATATGACATAGATGTTAATTGGATTGTGTTGTGAATGTTACATGGAATAGGAATTTTGCATGAAAATTGCATGTCACACCTGTGACCATGTAGCTCACAGGCGTGCAGTCATGGTCACCCTCATGACCATGTAAGTCACAAGTGTACAGCCATAGGCCACACCTGTGACCATTGCTACATGGGAGTGACAAAGGTGGCCATACCCACGACCAGCTTATTCACTCCCATGACCCATTTTTCTTTAATTTATCAATTTGTTACGTGTCATCTATAGGAGGGAGGGCTTGAAAATCTAGACCTAATGCAAAATACAAATAGAAAGAGTAAAGGAGGTGGTGACACACTACAATATCATTCATTCCATTATTTAACTCTTCATTCCATAATCCATATTCAATACATCACAAATACATTCGGGGAAGAGAGGGATAGAAAGAAAGAAGGGAAGACGAGAATTAAAAGTTGTAGGAGACCATCACGACTCATTCATATGACAACCTTTATTTGCTTACTCTATTCCTTATTTATTACATTGTCTATGTTGTTTACTGGATTTCTTATTTTGTTGTACTTTGTAGCCTTTGACAATTGATTTTTATTAATTACTTGGTTTATTACGTAAATACTTCACTTATACTAATAAAGATGGGATTGAAGTGTTTAATGATGATGAATATTGTGACATCCGTGATGGGCTGATCTCTTTTTCTTGAGTATTAATGTAGCTATTTTAGCCAAATATGCATGATTGAGAGATTGTGTTGTTGTCTTATGTTTGTTATAGTTTCTAAAATGAATGGATGCAATAGAATGACCAAACTTTACATCATTTTAGTATTAAATGAGAATTTTAATATGGAACTAGAAACTATAGACACTTGGGTTATGAATTAGAAATATATTAACTTTAGTGGTAATTAGTAGTCAAGTTTCCATAATTAATTCGAATAATAACTTGTCGAATGTGAAAGCTAGATTTAGTCTATTATTTAAGTTAATCTTAGAATCCAACTGTTAATTTTGATAAGACAATTAACCAATCATTTCCCTAAATCATACATAGGAGATTAAATTAGTGAAATTAATTCTCAAGAGTCTTGCATCTCGATTAATCTATTATCTTTGCTTCTGAATGAATCGTTTACTTTTTAAAGTAATTCGTAAATTTATTTTAAAGCCTTCACTCAACAATCAGGATAGAAAGTTCAGGATTGTATTTGTTTTTATTTTTTGTTTAAGATTAATTAACCCGTCGATGTGAGCTCTTCGAGAAGATCAGCCTGTTATCCCTAAAGTAACTTTTATCTGTTGAGCGACGACCCTTTCACTCGGCACCGACAGATCATTAAGGTCAACTTTCGTCCCTGCTCGATGGGTAGGTTAACCAATTTCACCTTTATGAGAGAGGACTGTGGGTAATCAACTTTAACTACCTTGTATACTTACAAGTAGGATAGCTTAGGTCTTTTTAGAACTTTTTGGGCATAATAAAATTTAAAACAAAACCTAAATTAATTCATGGGTTGCCTCCTATGTAGCACTTGCTTAATGTCGTTAGCTTGACGTACTTTTTTAAACATAAGGTGGCTTGTACAAATTATGCTTTATAGCCTTACTATAGATTCCATGACCTGTAAATAGGCTACCTTTTACAGTTTGATGCCACGTTATCTTTTTGTCTTATTATCTTGAACTTGCAAATATTTTAGTGGACCTTTTTCTATAGAATCTGAATTTGTTTGCTTTTCTGGTAGTTTACTCTTCTTTTCCTTTGAGCTCCTTTCATTTAGCGTAGTAGTCTCTAACTTCTCCAATGTCTCCTTATTTGATAATTGCTCTTTCAAAGGTGCCCTATGTTTTGGTAACTACACAAGAGCAAGGGGTAAGTTATATTGAAGTTGTTTCAAAAGATCAAGATATTTACCTAACTCTACATCAATCTAGTCTTTCTTCACTTTAACAGGATAAAGAATGGCAAGATGATATTCCTTGATTTTTTTATATGTTATTTAGTTTCAACTTTCGAGTGACTCTCAACAGTCACCTTTTACACTTCTTAGAGCTTTTCTCACTAGTCTGGGTGATTTCCTTTATGCGTTCTTTAAGATTCATTTCCATTGTACTAGGAAAACTCCCTTTTAGTTTTTCCGCCACTATCTTAGCCAATTGGTTGATTTGAATCTCCAAGTTGCATATGGAAGCCTCCATTTTATGATATTTTACATAACAGTCTTGAACAATTTTCAACAACATTTCTTCCAAACTAGGATTCTTGGGTTGAGATGCTTGCTGCTGGAATCTAAGTGGAGGATTATTTATTGCTTGGCCTTTATTTTCCCAAGAAAACTTGTTAAACAAGTTTTACTTATGAAACCCTCAATGTTCCATAATTGCACAAATCATAAGCGTAGTAGTTGAGATGTCAGTCCCACGAGGAATTAGCTAAACTACTTGAGTCCTAACTTTGTCTAAGGTCTAAAAATATGATAAAAATGAAACTGAAATAATAAAATTAGCACATGTAGATCAAAATAGAGCATTAACCACTCATCAATTGAGATATCGCAACAAGACAAGATCAAATAATTATGAGAAGATGGGATTCATTTTATTATCATTTTGTTACCCTAATCACTTTCGATTTCATTGGTATTGGTCATAGAATTCCAAATGGTTGATTACTTGTAATGGCCCATTTTCCATACTAAAGGTTAGAACCCTAAACCATTTTACATGAGTTATAGTATTAAGGAATTCATGAAATGCATTTCATACACACATGAATTATGAATTTGTACACGTTGTAAAGATTTTTCATTCACTTAATTGACATATTCTGGGCTATGAAAGATTTAAAATGGATATGATATGATTGTGTATTATTATGTCTTGAATTTTGGTTTGATGGATTACAATTAGTAATTTTGGAATTTATTTGTTACAATTGGGAGATTTATGAATTGATGTGTACTTTTGGATTAGGAAAAATGTCAAGTGGCAATACAAATTGGCACGTGGCAGTAGAAATAAGTGACACGTGGCATTAGGATTTAGTGACAAATGGCTTAGATAATTCATGAAAATGGCTTAGAGATTGGGAGATAAATGGACCAATTATTAAGAGACATATGGTACTTTAAGTAGAAGACATATAACATGGCTCATTATGTGACAAGTGTCACAACACTTGCCATGCATTTAACTCACACGTTATACACACTTGAAAGACCATCTTTCATTTTTACTATTTGCTACATGCACTCTTCTTCTTCTTTCTTCTCTCACTCACGACACTCTCATCCAACCCTCAACGTTGAGTTTTGCTAACATCCTTCACTTTTCCACTCTAAATATTTCGTTTTATTCTTTTTGGTGATGAAAACCTAACCTATTCCACCTTAAAGTAGTGATGATCGTGTAAGCTTGGAGGGGCTAGGTTAACTTACAATTCGAGGAAGCGTTGGAGTTGATCAAGAAAGTAAAATATTAATCTTCATGGTTTGTTTTAATAGAAACATTTATGAGGATTATTTAGGGGTAGAAGGATAGTGAAAATGGTGTTGATGAAGTGTGCTAGAAGTTGACAAATGGAAGGATCCGTTATGTTCTATTTTTGTGTAAATGATAAACAATAGTTTATAAGTTGTAGTATGGATGATTTTAAGTTAGAATTTAGTTGAAAATGATGAGGAATTACGGTATAATTGATGAATTATGAAGAAGATGTTTTCAGTTTAGTATGTAGGCGTTAAAATCTGGAAAAACTTTGAAGGAAAGCAATGAGAAATTTTTGGATAACACATCCCACGATCGTGGGATGTCCTCCACGATCATGGGAAATGTATTGGAAGTGAGATTTTCTCTTTTTATATGATTGTTGAACCAACTAAGGATAAGCTACTTTACTTTGGTTCATTTAGACTTGATTGAGGCTTGAAATGAACCTAGTTTGATGCTTAATTAATTAGTTAAAGGTTTAATAAGTTTAGGTTGTTAATTGATGTTATAAATTAAGAAAAGATTGTTGATATCAATGTATAAAAAATATGGAATTTATAAGTATTAAAGGAATTAAGGTGTTCTTAGGAATGCAAATTTGACCCAAAGGATATAACTAAGGTGTATTAGCTATGAATGAATGAGATGGGATATTGTGTGATTATATTATGCTAGAAAAGAGTTAGTGACCGTATGATTGTTGAATTTAGAATAATCAAGTATACTTGAGGTAAAAACCTAATTGCTAACTACAAGTTATTATGTATAAATGATTAAAAGTTGTGACTTAAGGATACATACCTGGGAAAATCAATTGAGCATGCATTGAATATGACACACACACACACACACACACACACACACACATATATTGAATATTTATATGATTGATAAAATTAGTAATATATGTAAAATATGTGTGTATTGCATGATATAGATGCACAAGTCGAATGTCAGCATCCAAAAATTACTGGTTTGTCAAGGTAATAGCTTATCTGGAGCTTATTGTGAGTCAACCTAGAAGTTTTCTTATTATGATTGATTTGTTTTTGTTTAAATTCAGCTATTGAATTGTTACTAATGGGATTGTGATAATTCCATACATTGATTGTCCGAGGAGTTTGATATTTAAGATTGTATTGGGAGTGTTTCTGAATTGTATGTGAATATGGAAAAATATGTGTACTCAACTAAATGTTGAATGTTAGACTGAGATCCAATGAGTATATGAAAATGACTGTGCACAATGAATAAAAGTGATTGATATCATATTTGTGAAATGATGCATTTCATCACATTATTATGCATGATCAAATAAAGGAGTTGTGATCGAAGTGACCAGTGAAAAAGAGCTTAAAGTTCAGAATTGTGCACAAAAAGCCACAGGCTCAAATATTAATGACCCCAGTATCCATAATAGGTACGGGATAGCATATGAAATGAGCCCGATATCTACAATGGATATGGGATAGTAAAAAGGCGCTCGATCACAACAACAAAAATTTAAAGTAGAGTCACATGAGCATTTTCATTTTTATATATTTTTACATACATCATATGAATAATGATGAAATATTACTAAATTGTGTTGAAATAGTGATATGCTATGTTTGTATAAATGTCGATGATAAGAGTGTTTGAGATAAATGATTGGATTGTTCTAAAATGTTTGTATGAACTGTTTGTAGTTCATGATGTTTTGTTAAGACTTGATATGATGCATCTGTTGAATTGGAAATATAATTATGATATTCATGTTCTGACTGAGTGAGAACATCGAGGATGGTTCACTCACTAAATTCGTAAACTCATCAAAATTGCAAATGTTGATTTTTAAGTACGAAGGAGACGTAGTTCCTAAGGCAAAGTACTAGAAGTCTAGTTTTATCAATTTTAGAATTAAGAATGGCTCAATGGTCTGGTCAGCTAATACTGAGAAGTTTAGATATAATACTTTTGTTTAGTTCTCATGTCATATAGAACATCTTTTAAAAGAGTAGCAAACTCTCATATGTTTTTAGTTATGTAAATATATGTATTATGAAGTGTGATGCTACAGTGTAAATTATGTTTGTGAATGAAATGGAAAAAGCTAATCTTTTGATTATTTATGTTCTGTATGATGCCATAATAAGTAAATGTGATTGCTCTAACATGCCATTTTCATAGGTTATGTTCTTGAACGTCCTTTGGATATTTGAGCATATACTCTATGGAGGTGGGGTATTACATTATTCTTTCTCAAGTTCTAATTGTTAGTTAATAACCCCCAATTGAATCAGAATTTCGATTTTGCAATTTCTCAATTAAAAAAGGAATGTAGAAATAACTTAGAATGGATGGCTGGAGTGGCTGGACAATAGTAACTATTGCAACTCCTTCTTCTCTTTACTCCTTTTCTCTTCCTTATCTTCTTTCCCAAAGCAGAAAATGGAGGCTCTCTTGATTATGATCATTTTATGATCTTATATAGTCCTAGGGACATTGGGGGTAAAAACTAGGTTTTACCAAAGCCAAAAAGTCTAAAAAGACTCTTAAAAAATGAGAATAGAAAGAGATCCCTCCATTTGTTGCGCAACTGTCACGATTTGCCCTTGAAATTTGGTTTTTGTCACTGTCGTGAAAAGGGTGACATGATCGTGACTCGATGTTGTTCCCTTCTATCACGATCATGACAAGAGTTTCATAATTGTGACTTTGTTTGGATCACTTCCGTCATAATTGTGACAGGAGTGTCACGATTGTGACCCTTGCTCTTTCTCCAAGCTTTCTCCAACTTCCTTTAATCTTCTTCATTAGATCTCATGTAATATCCTATTTTTTGGTATATTCTTAGGGTTCAACCCTAGATTAAGTATTGCATATATGTGCATAACATTAGCATTCATACACAAATTGATATCTGTACACATTACAAGTTAGCATATGCACTCAAATTACATGTCTAGGGGTATGAAAGATGTTAAGTGAACATGATGTGAATTGTGATTTGGCATGTCTTCAATTTTGGTATGCTTGGATTTCAATTAGTAAAGTGGAATTAAATGTTATGGATGGGGAAATTGATGAATTAAAATGTACATTTGGACTAGTAGAAATGCCAAGTGGTAGGATAAATTAATACATGAAAAATTAGGGTGATTAAGCCTAAAATTGAGTAATATTCGGCATAGCTAAATGTGTGACAATTGGTCCGATTATTAAGTAACATGTGGACAAATCTTGGAATGATAAAAAATGGCAACCTAATATGTGGATTAGTGGCAGCTGATTAATTAGTCAAACGTATTACATGCCTTAAGAAATATTGCAAGTTTAGAAGTTGACACCTAGCATGATGATGGAGTAAATTCTAGCAGCAATGTTTCTGTTGACTCCCTCACCTTTCTCCATCAAAATTGCTCCAAATTTTCTTTTTATTTTGGTCTTAACCCTAGTTAAAGTTCTAAACAAAAACCACACCTAATTCCTACGCCAAATAGCCAAGAAATCTGTTTAAAGTTGTCTTTAGCTTGTTGTCTAAAAAAAACCAGCTCACTTTTACCTTGGAATTGCGTTGATTTTTGGTTGCTTGGTAGGATTGCGTTAATCTGGAGTCTTGTGTTAAATTCGAAGCCTAATAGGTAAGTAACAATCTTAGTTTTATGGCATGTTAAATGATATAAGAATGATGGTTGAATAGGAATGAAATGCATATGATATTGGTGAAGATATGTGCTCGAAAATATTGCATAAACTTGGAAGATTTTCTGTTTTGTTTCTGATATGGAAACTGTGAATTATAGGGCATTATATAGATGAATTGGACTGGAATTTAATGTATAAACAGAGTGGATTTATTCCAAAGAAAGTTGTTAAAAGAGTGTTCTTAAATTGAGAAAGATTTAGACTTATATGCATGATAATGTAAGATAGATTGCTAGTTTGATTTTTTATGCAAGAAAGACTAGGATTTGTGAGCTATTTATTGATAATTTTGAACTGGAATTGGAGAAGTTATTGATGAGGAATTGGTGTATGATTCAGGCTTAATAGAGGTATAATTGATGAACTATAAAGAGGATGTTTTAACTTTGGTATAAAGTGTACAAAAAAATATGAAAAATTAGAGTTGTAAGTCGAAATTTTGGTTTCAATTTCATCTTCCTCTTTCAACCTATTTTACATATCTTTAGGGCATGAATTTGAAGAAACTAAAATAATTAAAGCTGTATATCTAGGTTTTTGCTTGAGCACTGTGAAAGTTTCTTTATAAAATACTGACTAGAGCTTGAGTTATGCTTGTTTTCCTAATACTACCTATGACAGACCCCTATGCAGGAGCCTTATATTATTTCCCTATTTTTGGGGACTTTAGAGCTCGAATCAGTCAAAGTATAAACATGAAAAATGATTATTGATGTCTTATTAATTCTTCTGTGAAACAGTATGGCCAGAAGATAACTTGATAGGTTTATGCAGTTAATTGAAGTCATAACTTAAAGAAGGGACTGTTTTGATGTGTTGAGTTCAAATTTGGAAATTCAAAGTTATTAAAGGAATGAATGAGTTCTTTTAATGCAAACATGATCTTTAGGAAATGAATAATGTGTATAAGTCATGGATGAATGAGTATTGAAGAACATAGGGTATTTATGAATGAGAATTGGGTGAATGTATGAGTATATGTTGCTAGAAAATTTTTAGTGAATGTATAGATTTAGCTTGCTAAAATTTTAGATGTAAAGTACCAATTGTGTCTATATTATAAGAAGCTTTTTTATCATGGAAATGTTTAAGGATAAGTGTAAAGTATGATTGATGGAATTTAAAGGTACAAACCTGATTGCAAGATGGTAGTATACAAAGTATGATGTTGAATTGTTAAGAAATTAGAATAAGGTTATATACCTGGGAAAAGTCAATTGAGCATGCATTGAACATGAAATATGTATATATGTGCACAAATGAATATGTATTTGATTGATTGACTTTTTAATGTGAATTATGTGTGAATTGTATGATTTTAGATGCTCAAGTCGGACACCATTCAAACATTGCTAGACCATCCAGGCATTAGCATATATTGAAGCATACTGTGAGTCAACCTAGATGATCTCACTGTGATTGACTTTATTTCTATTTAATTCCCTTTCATTGAACTGATAATGACTCTATTATAATGATTCCGGATATTAATAGTCTGAGGAGTTTGATATTTGGGAATGTATTAAAAGTGTTTGAAGTAAATCACATGTTAATATAGAATTTAAGTACAATATACTAGATACACAAGAAGGGGGGTTGAATTATGTATTCTTTTTCGTGACTACAAAAACTTTAATATATCTTGTTATGAACTTTTCCAACTGTTAAAAGAGTACCACAAAAGTTATACAAAAATAGTTACATAGTTAAATCGCAAATAAGTTCTATATACTTGTCTAAAAACAAAATAGAATAAAGTGAAAGGTTAGAAGATAGACGCTGCGATTTTTATACGGGTTCACCCCAAACCATATGCTACATCCAATCCTCAGAGTTTGTCTTAGATTTTACTATACTTTGACAATTTTACAAGTATTCTTTCTTCCCTTCTAGAGCCATTTTAGGTCTCTTACATAAAGTATTCTTTCTGCTATCTTAGCCTCTCCAGGCTCTCAACCTTTTCTTCCTCTCACTAGAAAGATATTGTGAACTTTTTGTTACAGTAGAGTTTGCTTTCTAGTATCATACTTTTGAATACAGAATTTTTCTTTGTAAGTAAACACTTGAAAGCTCAAAAGATTAAAAGAATAATAGATTGTTCAATCTTCGACTACGACTAGTATATATAGCCTCAGTCTCTAACTGCTTCTTTGATTCTTGATAATTGCTTCTTGATTCTTGTAGAACCCGTTATTCAGTTGAGTTCTGTAACTAAGTCCAACTAACTAACTGTCTGATGTACTAGCGTATCTTCATCTTTGTATCGTCTGTGTTTTCCTCTTCTTCTGTGTTTTCCACTTCTTTTGTGTTTTCCGCTTCTTCTGTGTTTTCCACTTCTTCCGTGTTTTCTGCTTCTTCTGTGTTTTCCGCTTCTTCTGTGTTTTCCCTTCTTCTACATTTTCACTTCTTCTACATTTTGCACTTCTTCTGGGTTTTGCGCTTCTTCTGGGTTTTGCGCTTCTTTTCTATTTTCACTTCTTCTGTGTTCTCTACTTCTTCTGTATTTTTAGCTTCTTATGTGTTTTCAATTCGTCTGTGTTTTCACTTCTTCTGTGTTTTCTTCTTCTTATGTGTTTTTCTGCACACTTAACACACTTATCAAAATAGTTCATTTAATTCTACTATTGTTATTATTTGATTGTCACCAAAATTAATAATCATGAAGTCCTTTTGACTTAACAATCTCCCCCTTTTGATGATAACAAATAATCATAATTTTAGAAAGATAAAAGTAAATGAACGAATATTATTCAGATAATGAATAAGA
>JAOQML010025054.1:0-11490 GCA_027568935.1 Erythroxylum urbanii | reverse complement strand
AAAAAAGGCTTCAACATGGCGCACGATCGTGGTAAAAGGCTCGAATGTTGCCCATGATTGTGATCTGCATCAGACAGACACGCAAACACTAAAAAAGTTATGTTTCGAAGGATTTTTTGGACCTTTCGGACCCCGAAAAATTTTAAGGTTGCTCAGAATATAAAGGATATTTAAAAAATAAGAGAAAGAGGTAGAAGGAGCTTTTGCATAAACCACTTTGAGAAACCCTAGGGAGAATTCATCGAGATATCGAGAAAGAGAAGAAGGAAGAGAGAAGAGGAGAAGAAGTTGACTCGACGTACTTCCCAGATTAAGAGTTTCCCGATGTCGTTGCCTCCCACCATCCATTCAGATCATATTTCCTGTTTATTTTCAGTTTTATTATTGTATAGAATTGGAATAAGAATTTGATGTTAGGATTTTTGAATGTTGAAGATGTTCTAAACTCACCTTCGAAGTTTTATCTTTGAATTAATGAAATCTGATTGTTTATGTGTTAATTGGATTTATTGTGATTTAATTATGTGATTGCCTAATTCGATAATAAATTGAGAGGGTGAATCAGATGAAAAACGATTAAATTGGGCTAACAAGAGTTAGGTGGTTTAATAGAATTAGAATTAAATCAAATCAGTAAATTGTGCGAAAAGAGATCTTGCATAGGTTTCTGGTAGTTTATTAGAAAACTTCAGAGCTAATTAGGGTTGTGGATGGGTTGTAAACTGA
Source organism: Erythroxylum urbanii (assembly GCA_027568935.1). Taxonomy (NCBI): domain Eukaryota; kingdom Viridiplantae; phylum Streptophyta; class Magnoliopsida; order Malpighiales; family Erythroxylaceae; genus Erythroxylum; species Erythroxylum urbanii. The sequence goes on along the minus strand of JAOQML010025054.1, from coordinate 10,764 downwards.
GAGATTGCGACCTTCATAATCTGATTAGGGTTTATGATTTAGGGTTAATGGTTATAACTCGAGAGAGAGTAATCAATCCTAGGATCACCTAAAACCAATAATCCATTAATTCATAATCAATTAGGTTAGCATTAATGATAGGTAAATTCCCTTTCTCTCAATTGGTAATTTCCTTAGGTTGATTCTTAAGTGTGTGCAATTGCTTAGTAATTAGTATTTCCGTGATTGATTCTTGATTTGATTGGATTGATTGAATTAATTTCTCATTTTCAGTTTCGTGCAATTCTATGAACTAACGAATGAAGATCCCAATGCACATATAGTGAATTTCTTTGAAATCTGTAGTACCTTTCGGTACCATCAGATGTCGGAGGATGTGGTAAGAATTAAGCTCTTCCTTTTTACCTTAAGAGATAGAGTAAAGGCTTGGTATCATTCTCTCAACCAAGCCAATGTCACCACTTGGGATCAACTAGTTCGTGCCTTTTTAGAAAAATATTTTCCCCTTACTAAGACCATGAAGATTATCAAGGAGATTATCAACTTCCAACAAGGTGTCGGGGAATCAATCTATGAAGTGTGAGAAAGATACAAGGATTTGCAACAGAAATGCTCACATCATAACTTACCCAAGGAATTCTTGTTACAAACATTCTATAATAGAGTAACCCCACATAAGAGAGGTGTGATTGATGCAGCTTCAGGAGGATCACTAATAAGAAAGATGACAGATGAAGCAGAAGAGTTGATAAAGGAGATGGCAAGTAATATATACTTATGGATGAATGAGTGGAGTAGACAACTCACTACTTTTCGAGAACAAAAAGGAATTGTAGCTGTTGATCAAATGATGGAGATGCAAGCTAAAATTGACATCTTAACTGGGCAACTCAACAACATGAAGGCTTCGTCCTTAGCTTTGGTAAAAGCTATGCAACTAAAGTGTGAACTTTGTGGACAGATAGACCATGATACGGTGAACTGTTTCTTGATGAATGAAAACAATCCGGAGCAAGTTAATTATACGAGAACTCAATATGAACAAGGAGGGGGAAACAATCCCTACTTTAACACATACAATCCCAGGTTGAAGAATCACCCTAACTTTTCATGATCGAACAATGTTGGAGGACAGCTTAGACCTCAAGGACAACCAGACTTATAATAAGACAAACCAAGCTCAATGGAATCCAACTTGGATAGGATTTTAGATAAAATTGGAGGCATGGAGGATGCACATAGGAGGCTTGAAAACAAGTTCGAGCAAGTCACTAAGAACCAAACCTCTTCAATACACAATCTGGAGGTCCAAGTAGGTCAATTACTGAAATTTCTACTTAGAATGCAGGAACCCTTCCAAGCAATACTGAATCTAACTCAAATAAACGGATCGTGGCCATCACTCAGACCCGAGAACAGAAACCTAAACATACGAAAGTAGATGGAGATAATGGAGAAGGACAAGCAATTATGGAATTCCTTCCAAGTGAGCTTGTAATTAAGCCAATTGAGGAACCTCAACATAAATTTCCATGCCCTATTCTAGCTCAGTGAAAGTCAATTTCAAGTAAGGCGATGAGGAATTCCAAGGAGGTTGAATTAAACAAGGTTAAGGACATAATATAACAACTACAAATGAAGCTCACACTAAAGGAATCAATTAAGAAGAAGGTAAGGAGCGCATAGTGGAAGAAAACCCTAATATAACACATAAGAAAGAGGACCCAGGGGATTTTTACATTCCTTGCACTATCAATAGAGTCAAAATAGATAGGAATCTGTCGATTTGAGAGCGACTATCAATATGATATCCTATACCTTTAGTCAAAAATTGGGGTTAGAAGAGTTAGAACTCACAAAGATGCTAATGAAGATGGTGGATAGAATAGTTCATTGACCGAAGGGGACTATTAAGGATGTGTAAGTACAGATTGATATTTTTACCTTCCCCACAAACTTCTTTATATTGGATATTAGAGAAGATGTGGAAATCCCTATGTTCCTTAGACGACCATTCTTGGCTGCTGCCTGCTCCATAATTGACGTTGATGGGGCTGAACTAACTCTGAGGGTCAGAAAGCACAAAATAACCTTTACTGTGTCGAAGAAAGATAATAGTTCTCCCTTACTTCCAGTTAACATCAAAGAAACCGAACTTCAAGGACAATGGGAAGATATTGAGGATCTGGGAATGCTTTTGGAAAGAAACGATCGTGGAGGAGGAAGCGAAGGAAGGTGAAGTAGAAGGAAGGTGGAACCCAAGGTGAAGTAGAAGGAAGGTGGAACCCAAGGCATGGTAGCTCATGTGCAAATGGTAAGATCGATTACTACGCTACCATTGTATTATTCATTTAAACCACCTTAAGCACAAGAAGAGCGTCAAGCTACTGATGTTAAAAGAAGTGTTGTATGAGAGGCAACCCATGGATTGTTAATTCCATGATTATTTCCTTTGATTTTTCAGATAGTTTGAATTCCATAATTATGTTGTTTTGTTTCCAAATAAAATCAGGGAGATATAGGACTTCGACATGAATTAGATGATTAAGGAAGTCAGCAAAAGAGAAGTGAAAGAGCTATGAAGAGTTAAGAAGTGATCTCAGGAAAGTGTAAAGCGACAAAAGAGGAAAAAAATCAGAAATTGGTGAAAAAATTACATGTAAAACTGGACACGTTAATTTCAGTTTATTTTTTTACCATTTTACCCCTCATTCACCTATATATTCATTTCTTGCTTCACTTTTTCAGTCACTTGCATTTTAACTTTATCTTTCTAAGTTTAAAACCTTCAAACAGTCTCACTTCTCTCTAACTAAATTCCAAGCTTTCACTTTATTCCAACTCCACTTACTTGCAAGGCAGTATGTTGCGCATTAAGCAGTCAGCAAAGCGCAATCAATCATCGGGACGAAATCAAGTCTCAGGATGAGGGCAAAGAAATAGGGTTGTGGACTTCGGAACACCCTTTTTGATTTACACAGAGGAGGAAGGTATTCGTTTCTAATCTCTTAATGCTAAACAAATTGTAGTCCTCAAATATTTTGATTTTAATATGCTTGATAGGCTAGAACTGCTAAATAACGTAGAGAACCTAGCAGAAAGAATTTAGTGGGCGAATTTCATACACTTTCAATATCCTTTATACTAGGAGCTCACTCTGGAATTCTTCACTTCCTTTTATTACGAACATAATAACCCTAAAGAAATGTGGTTTAGGTTGCGAGGACGAAATTATGAATTGAACATCGAAATCATGTGCGATATTTACAAGTTCCCCGAGTCTTCCATTATCGATCAGTACGATGATTTTCATACTTCTAGCTATTGGAATGAGCTCACTGGATTAAAGCCATTCAATGCTAAAAATGCCCACAATAAATCATAAGAACGTATGAGCACTTATTATTGCATAAATTCATGTGTCAAATGATTTTTGATAAATCAGAAACCAGCAAGTGCTTAACAAAGGAGCTTTTCTTGTTGTGGTGCATGGATCATAGCATCCCAATGTACACCTCCACACATGTACTGAACGTTTTTGTTGCAATTGCAACTCTACGTAAAAGGAGCAACAATTTGGGTATGAGATACTTAGTTTCCGCCATTACTGATTATTATGGTGTAGAGTGTAGTGGTTTAACGGTCTACCTCCCAGATTTTCATCTATGACGTGTTGAAATCCTTAAGTCCCATAACATGAAACTCCGGGATATCAGCCAAAAGACTCATATGAAGATCAAGGCTAGTCAGGTGAATTTGAGTATAGCACCGCCTTAGCAGGCAGAAGAGGACTCGACTAGAGACAAGTAAGAAGAGGAAGAAGACACAGATAAACCGGGCTGGAAGAAAGTGCTTGATACAATCTCCCCGAACACCAAGGTAATTATAGATACACTTGTGGAGAACTCTAGAAGTGTAACAGCCTAGATCACCCGCTCACAGATATTGTCCACTTTGGGCCTTGGTTTAGCTAAGCCCTCACAGTTTTGCCCTTCCTGCACACTCACTCAGGAAAACACATCTTTGAGGGAGAGGTTTTCATAGCCTTATAAGGCCTACTTTGTTCCCCTCTCCAATCGATACGGGAATCTAACATTCCACCCCTATTGGAGGCCCAACGTCCTTGCTAGCTCACAGGCTTAGGTCCACCCCCTTGGAGGCCCAAAGTCCTTACTAGCACATCAGTCCAGGTACTGGCTCTAATACTATTTATAACAGCCCGGACCACCCGCTCACAGATATTGTCCGCTTTGGACCTTGGCCCAGCCAAGCTCTCACAGTTTTGCTCTTCCTGTACGCTCGTTCTGGAAAATGCGTCTTTGAGGGAGAGGTTTCCATAGCCTTATAAGGCCTACTTCATTCCCCTTTCCAATCGATATGGGAATCTAACATTCCACCCTCCTTTGAGGCCTGGCGTCCTCTTTAGCCCACATCCCTGGATCCATTCCCTTGGAGGCCCAGCATCCTTATTAGCCCACAAGCCTGAATCCACCCCCCTTGGAGGCCCAAAGCAAACAATATTTGTGGGCGGGTGGTCCGGAGTTTATTGCAGCAATGGCAGTCAAAGTTACAAAAGTGTGTTGCACTTTCTACAACTGAAGCGGAGTTTATTGCAGCAATGGAAGCTTGTAAGGAGTTGCTATGGATGAAGAAGTTCTTTAATGAACTTGGTATCAAGCAAGAACAGTATCAGCTGTTTTGTGATAGTCAGAGCGCTATTCACCTTGGTAAGAATGCCTCTATTCACTCACGATCAAAACATATTGATGTAAGATATTACTGGATCAGAGATGTGATGGAGACGAAACAATTACAGTTAAAAAAGATCCATATTGATGAAAATGGATCAGACATGTTAACCAAGATTCTACCAAAAGACAAGTTCGAGTATTGTCGATCAGTAGCAGGCTTGATAGAGCCCTCCATGTAATCGGGAGGGGAGATTTGTTGGATATAGGTCCCTCTCTCCATGTCCACAATTGCGACACCGAAATCGGTGCCGCATACTGTTTTTGTTGAATAGCCGCATATTGCTTTTGTTGAATAAATGGAAGAAGACAGCTGCAAAGGCAGCTGTCTCACGCAGTAGAGTGCCTATATAAGACACTCCCTGCTTCATCAAAAAAAATACAGAAGGAAAATCAGAGCAAAACAAAATGCTCTGAAGTTAGGAAATATATTCCTAAAGGGTAGGTGAGTGATAAAATAGTGAGGTTAGTATTTTTAGGTTGGGAAACACCTTGTGAGTCACTATTTTGGTTTTATCTCTGTATACCTACTATTTGTAATAGTGGAAGAATTATTCTGAGTTTTTGTCCGTGGACGTAGCCCAAGGTTAAGGGTGAACCACGTTAAATATTTTGTGTCCATTTTGCTCATTTTATTTTTCCTTTTCAAAAAAAATACACCCGCTGCGCCCAACACATTCAACTATACAATAATTGGAAAAGAGAAAAATTAAATGAATGAGATATTATTAAATCAGAAGGCATAGGAAAAAATGACACAAAAGATTTGAATCGGTCAAATGGGCGTGAAGAAGTTTCTCTCCTTGATGTTACAGTCCGTTTCACACGAACCACAGGGAAGCAGGAAGCCTTCAGTCCATAATTATAATAAAATTAGAATTTTGAGATTATATTATGCAGAAATTATGAAATACACGTACATGCAAGTCTTTAATGAATCTGCGAGCACTGACAATCAAGCACAAGATTCAAACTAACTTTTGTTTGAATTTCAAACAATACATTTGGTGTCTTACGCTTGCAGCTTTATTATTAACTTCTAACTAAAGGACTTAAACTTAGAGTTTTTCTTCAGTGGTACTACCATAATAGAAGATTTATTTGTTAATGAACAATAAAAGGTATCTTTTGTCATTTCAATTATTTTAAAAATTATATTTAATGTTATGAATTAATAAGAATTTTGTAAAAATATAAAGGATAAATTGTTTTGGAAATGAAAATTGTTTATGTATGTTGAAAAATAAAATTCATTGTATTTGGTTATTTGTGTATGTTTTGTGATGGAAATTGTTGGAAATTATTGGTATGTTTTGTGATGAAAATTGTTGGAAAGTATTGGAAATGAAAATTGTTTATGTATGTTTTTGTAATTGATGAATTGAAATTGTTGGAAATGAATTTGTGATAGTTGAAATTGTTGGTTGTTGGAAATGGAATTGTTAGTTGTTGGAAAGAAAATTGTTGGAAATGAATTTGTGATGGTTGAAATTGATGGTCGTTGGAAATGGAATTGTTAGTTGATGGAAAGAAAATTGTTGGAAATTTAGAAATAGAAATTGTTTATATATGTTTTGTGACGTTTCAAAATTTGAATTAAAATTGTTCAAAATTGTTGGAAATGAAATTGTTGGAAATGAAATTGTTGGGAATGGAAAATGTTGGAAATGTAAATTGTTTATGTATGTTTTGTAATGGTTGAATTGAAATTGTTGGAAAATGTTATAAATGAAATTGTTGGAAATTGTTGAAATTAAGAAATGAAAATTGTTAGAAATTATTGAAAATTGATATTATTTACATATATTTCATTATTTTGTGAATTGTGAATTTGTGATGATTGAAATTGTTGGTTGTTGGAAATTTGGAAATGGAAATTGTTTATGTATGTTTTCTGATGTTTGAAATTTTGAATTGAATTGAAATTGTCGGAAAATGTTATAAATGAAATTGTTAGAAATTGTTGAAATTAAGAAATGAAAATTGTTAGAAATTGTTGAAAATTGAAATTGTTTATGTATATTTCATTATTTTGTGAATTGTGAACTTGTGATGGTTGAAATTGTTGGTTGTTAGAAATAAAATTGTTGGAAATTTGGAAATGGAAATTGTTTATGTATGTTTTGTGATGTTTGAAACTTTGAATTGAAATTGTTCAAAATTGTTAGAAATGGAATTGTTGAAAATTATTAGGAATGGAAAATGTTAGAAATAGAAATTGTTTATTTATGTTTTGTAATAGTTGAATTGAAATTGTTGGAAAATGTTAGAAAATTTTTATGTATGTTTTATGATTGTTAGAAATAGAAATTGTTTATGTATATTTTATGTATTTATGTTTGTTGAATAATTGAATTGTTAGTTTTTGACTTATAGTGAATTGTGTTTGATGAAATTGAATTGTGTATGATGTATGAATTATATTATATAAGATGGACATGCGTATTGGTGTAATGAAATTATGTGTTCTTTATTTTGATATATGCATTCATTTATTTTTATAGATAAATGAAAGGAAGTTCAAGTACTCTTCATCAAACTACTTTAGGAAGATACAACGATCCAGCTTAAGCTCATGCTGCATTGGTTATCAGTATGAGGAACCATACTATTTGCTTGTTTCGTAACAAGCATTTGAAAGGTGGAGGAATAACTCGATTAAAGAAGCATTTACTTGGGGTTAAAGGAGATGTGGAACCATGTAACCAAATAAGCCATGATGTGAAGTGGCAGATGAAAACTTTGCTTGAAGAATATCAACATGAGAAAGATAAAAGGGAAAGGTTGAATTTTGAAATTGGTAGTGAAACTTTATTTACTGGTTTTTGTGATGACTGTGGAAATGTTGAAGGTGGTAGAGGTGGTGTTCCATCCTAGGCCCAGGAAGAAGATAATGTTACACTTGCACCTGATATTAGGAAAAGAAGAAGGTAGGTGACTAGTTTCTTTGCACCACGAACAACTCCTAGAGCCTAACCTTCGATTCGTAGTGCAATGCAATCAATATAAGCGGCTCATAATGTCGTTATGGCAGTAGCTAGATGGTGGTATAATACAGGTTTATCATTCAATGCTTCACAGTCTTACTATTATCAACCTATGGTAGATGCAATAGTCTCTTACTGTCCAGGATACAAAGCTCCTTCGATTGATGACTTAAGAGGTAAACTTTTGAGTTGTTCTGTTTCTGAAATTAGAAGTTATTTGGCAGAAAGAAGAGTGAATTAGGCTACTTATGGATGTTCAATCATGTATGATGGTTAGACAAATAGGAGACAAGAACCTATTATTAATTTTTTGGTTTATTCTATAAATGACTCTATGTTTTTGAAATCTATTGATGCATCTGGCCTTATTAGGAATACCGAGATTTTGTTTGTAATATTTAATGAAGTTGTGAATGAAGTAGGGCCAGAAAACATTGTTCAGTTTATTACTAACAATGATTCCGTTTACAAAGAGGCAGAAAAGAGGTTACAGAATACGTATAATTGTTTTTTTAAACTCATTATGCTGCATATGACATTAACCTAATGTTGGAGAATATAGTGGATCATAAGTATTTTCCTGTTATTGATGAGACTATGCAAAAAGCAAAAAAGGTGACCAAGTTTATCTATAATCGTGCATGGGTTTTGAATTTGATGAGAAAGGAATTTACCAATAGTAGGAATTTGTGTCGTCCTGGTATGACAAGACTTACAACAAATTTCTTATCACTTCAGTCTTTTGTTTTGATGGAGAAAGAGTTAAGACAAGTGTTTACAAGTGATAAATGAATTACATCTTAGTATACTAGGTCTAATGCTGGATTGGAGGTTTCCAACATTATACTAGAAGATAAAGAATTTTGGTCTCAATGACAATTTGTTATCCGAGATTGTAAGCCTTTGGTAGGGGTGCTTTGATTGGCTTATAATAAAGAAAAGCCCAAAATGGGTTATTTTTTGGATGCCATGAAAAGAGCAAAAGAAGCAATCAATGCCAATTCGAAACATTGACATTCTTTGTTTACACCGTATCTTTCAATCACCAATGAGAGATGAGAAAGACAACTTTCTTCTCCTTTGTTTGCAGCTGGGGAATTTTTGAATCCTGGTGTATATTTCAGACCAGATTTTACAAAGAAAGCTGAAGTCACTAGAGGAATATTTTTCACTATTACAACAATTGTTGGGCATAAAATGACGCAAGATCTTTTAAGCTCACAAATAGAGCTTTATAAACTGTCTTCTGGCAATTTTGGATTGCCGATTGCTATTTGGCAAAGAACAAAACTTTCTCCAGGTATTAGCTGTTTCTTTTTTCTTATTTGTTGGAAATTAATTATCATTTTATTTTGTTTGTAACACTACTTTTGTTATCTTACGATTTACAGTTTTTTGGTAGGATCAATTCGGTAGTGATGTTCCAGAATTGCAAAGGTTTACAATTCAGATTTTAAGTTAATGTGTGAGTGCGAGCTCAGGCTCAAGTTAGCTCAATCCACGTGCAACTGATTGTGAACAGAATTAAAGCACATTTGAATTCATCCATTTTAAGAAAAGGAATATATTCGAGTACACGAGAGTAAATGACTTGGTGTTCATTCGTTACAATTTAAAGCTTCGGGAAAGGTATGCTATTATTATTATTAATTTCGATATAATTTCTTATAATTTTATAATAATTAAATTTTATTATTTACTAGAAGTCTTAATAGCAACAAATCCAATATCTATTGATAATATTGATCTTCTTGCTGATTATGTTTTTGAGGAACCAAATTTGATAGATGTGAATGACTTCGAAGATAATGTTGGTTAGGAAAGCATTGACATGTCATTTGGTACATTGAATTTGAATAATAATGATGATGAGGTTCCTTTTAATGATAAAGATTTTGTACCAAATGATAACTGGGGTCAGTGTAGTTATAACGGATATCCTCCCATAAACGATTGAATGAGGTTCCAGGTTTTTATTTTTTCTCTTCTTTTAATTTTACTTATATTTGATGTATATATTAAATTCTATATATATAATGTAGTTGTCAACATTATATTTATAAAAAAATGGTTGGTTTTTCATCACGAACTCTTGTAGTAAATTGTAAATAGTTAGAAAGTTAAGAATATTTATTATTATTTTTATTGTTATGAACTTTTGATGTAATTATTATTTATTATATGATGAAATTGTAATATTTTAAACACTTTGTATTATTATTAATTTTATATTTATATGATGATAATTGTCTTTTTTCACATTAATTGTGATTATTATTTATATGTGAAATATTTGAAAATTATTGTTATTTCATGTTAATTGTGGTTATTATTTATTATTGTGATTTTTGGAAACATGGTTGATGTAAACTTATAAAGTATATAGTACAACTGTACAATATGACGATGAACTATTTTGCAATTTCTTAAAAAATTCAGAGACTATTTTTTAAATTTAAAAATTTATCCGAAACGATATCTGGTATTGATTGTTATTGGTATAGTACCATACCAGAACTCAATTTGATAACAAGTTTGGTACAGTATTTGCAACATTGGTTAGCGATATAATTTATCGATTGACCAAGGGGTCAAAGAAATGATAATAGGTAATAATTTGTGACGAATCATAGATTTTTTGGCGCTAATTTATCGACGAATATTTTGTGTTCTTGTTGTTAAATTTACCGAAGTTATTTTGTGTTGTCGATAAATTTAGCGATGGAAAGATTATTTCAGTTAGTAAATTTATCGACTCATAGATCCTATTCGTCGCTAAAATTTATTGACGAATTTGGTTATTCCGTCGGTAAATCAATGACTAACATTACAAACGAAGCTTAGTTATCCATCGGTAAATTGAATAGATTTTACCGACAAACTTTGTTTTTTCATCCGTAAATTTACTAAAACTGTTTTTTTAATTTTTCCCTGCATTTAATTTTATTTGATAATCTTATGGTTGATGCATAATTTATATAGTTATCAGTTATTTGTTGATAATTTTTTGATTTGTTTCTAAATTTAAT
>JAOQML010024991.1:0-11493 GCA_027568935.1 Erythroxylum urbanii | reverse complement strand
TGGAAAATTTGGAACTCAAGAAACACAGATATTTTCGAAGGACACAACTCTACCAGTAGTCAGGAACAATTAGTACCAGTAGGGGGAAGAAGGATACCTACTGTTTCACAACGACCTCAGTGGGAGCCTCCTCCACTTGGATTTCTAAAGCTTAATGTCGACGCTGCGGTGGGATGTAGCTCCGGAGAAGCTGCTTGTGGTGGAGTCATTAAGGATCATCATTCAACATGGGTTTATGGCTTTTCAAAGCACCCGGGCAAGTGTTGCCCCTTAACAACCGAGCTATAGGCAATCTTCTATGGATTATCCTTTGCTATAGAAAAAGGATTTCGGCAATTAATGGTTGAATCAGACAGTGAACTTGCTATCAAATTAATTACCGGAGAGACAGGCCATTTACCTTGCTCTCGACTAATCCAGAACATCAAAGCTCTTTCACAAAAGGGGACTCTTATCTCTTTCTCCTTTCTTCGAAGGTTTGTAAATAAGGAGGCCAACCTCCTAGCTAAGATTGGATTATCGCACTTGGACTTCGATCGACATCAATTCGAGAGAGACCCTTCCACTGCTCCAGCTGGATCTTTCGATTTTCAAGCCAGATGAGGAGACAAACTATCCAGTTCAGAAGTGCCCGCTGCATTCACCTTGTTGTCTCCATCCAGATCGCACGAGTACCATGACGTTCATTTAATGGCAAGAGATGAAAGTTTCTTTGATTTTCATCAAGTTATTTAGTTGTTACCCGTTAATCTGCCAAAGGTTATTTTTGTAATTCACCTTGGTGCTTCTGCACCTTCCTAAGTATTAAAAAAAAAGGAATGGATGTAGGCAAGGGTTGTTTAACGAATCATTATAAATCAATTTACGTTCTCTCTTCCTTATCCTTTTTAAAATATTATTAAAATATTTGATTATTTTATACTAAGTAATGTCTTTATTCTTATATACATATATCATAGTTAAATTGAGTTTTTTAGCTAGAAACTTTTAATAAATTTTGTAAACACACCATTAATCCCCCCTCTTAAGTGCTATTAATAAGGACTAAAAAGTAGTATCAGAGCAGGTCTATTAAGCAAACATTTTAAATGAAATCATATAGAAAATATCATAATTTAATATCGAGGGTTATCATCATCATCATTCAACCAAAAGGAACAAAAAATTAATAGAGCACCTTTCTTTGATGGAAATGATTATCTCTATTGGAAAACTAGGATGAGATTCTTCTTAATGATTTAAAGTATAGACATATGGAAAATAGTTCCAAATGGAACCTTTATACCTTCAAAAATCATACATAACGAAAAGGTGCATAAGCAAAAGGAAGATGGGAACTTCAAGATAATAGATTAACTTCCTTAAATAACAGGGCCGCACGCATCTTATTTTGTGCATTAGGAAAAAATGAATTCAAAAGGGTATCTATGTATGAATCAACTTATGAAATTTGGCATAATTTAGAAGTTATACTTGAGGGAAAAAAACAAGTAAAGGAGCATGTTATCAAACCAATATGAACTATTTCAAATGTAGCATGATGAAAGTATATATAGCAAGTACACTAGATTTATTAATATTATTAATGATCTCAATGGTCTTGAAAAGATATATATTAATATTGAAATTGCAAGAAAATTGCTTAGGTCACTTCTAAAGATGTGGGAAGTTAAAATGATGACTGTATAAAAAGCTAAAGATCACACTACCGTTATAGGAACTTGTTGGATCTCTCCTCATATGAAATGAGACTCTAAGAGATATAATAAGAAACAACGTTTCCAAAGAAAAAGAACTTAGCATTCAAAGTCTCAAAGGAGAAATCAAGTGAAGAAGAGACATCTATAATTGGAAGTGATGATGAAGACCTCACCTTGATCACTAGGAAATTTAAAAAGTTTTTGAAGAGGAAGAATTTCTCCAAAATAAATGACTTCAAGGAAAATAAAAGTGATTCAAAATTTAAATCCTCTAATATTATTTGTTTTAAATATAGAAAGTTTAACCACTCAGAGTCATAATATCCTATAATTAAAGATAATGAAAAGTATCAAAGAAACTTGAGGAAGGAGAAGGGACAAAACCAAGAAGAAAAAAACTTAAAGCCTTAACTTGGGATGACACAAATGAATAAAAAAATAAGCATTCAGAAGGAGAGGTAGCTTACATATGCTTTATAATTATGAATGATGATGATGTAATATCTAAGTCTAATTTGTGTCATAATGATAGTGATTTGGCATATAATGAACTAGTAGAAAGTTTAGACATCATGAGTAAAAAAGGAAGAAATTATCTTCCAAACTTAGGGAGAGTTTAAAAATAGTTAGGTAGATGCATGAATAAGAATGAAAAGATGAAAAGTGAATTGACTAACATTAAATCCAAATGTGATAATTGATGGTAATCATACGTTAGACACATTAAAGCATGAAAATGAGAAATTTAAAAAGGATATGAATGATTTAAAAAGGATATGAATGTTCTTAATGATTCATTGTCCAAATTCACTAAAGGGAGTGACAAAATAGAAAACATATTAGGAGCTTAGAAGTTTTTAATAATAGGCATAGAATATTATATAACCTTAGGAGTGAAGTCATTTCTAAAACTATGTTTGTAAAGGGAAAATATTTGCATAACGAAGAACCATTACCCAATATGACAAATAAATGTAGAGTCTCCAAATCTAAGCATATGCATACACATGCCACATCTATTATAACTTATTCTAAGAGCAAGCATTATACTTTCATAGATGGCTTACAATCTAGGTATATAGTTTAATAATCTTAGTGGAAGAATAGTCATAAATTTTATGATAATATACAAACCCACTCACACCCTTTTAAACCTTAAAGAAGCATACATGAAGCCTTCTTTCATAGTAGGTATCATACATATAATCATGGTAGCTCATCTCACTACCCTAGGAGAAAATTCAACACCTATAATGTTCAAAGGAAGATTCCTCATTATATATACATACATAGAATACCAACTAATGCATTCATGCATAATCATCACTTATATAACATAATATATGTCATTTTTATGGTAAGTATGGACATGTAATATGTTTTGTTTCCTTAAACAAATAATGTAAGTAAGCCCTTAATAGTATGTGTTAAAAAGAAAAAAGAACTTAATAATCAAGGAACCAAGCTTATTTAAGTACCTAAAACATATTGATTACCTTATTTTATAGGGTTTTTAAAGAGAAAATAGGATGTAATAGAGATGGTAGTATTATTTTTGAAGAGTTTATTTTTTTTTATCTTAATAAACCAAATTTTCTTATGTCTAAGAAAATATTGAAAATGTTTATGTATAATTTGGAGAAATTATCCTTTAAAGGCAATAATAATGATAAAAGAGTCTTCAAAAGAGACAATTGTTGAACCAAGTAAGGATGATAAGAAAGATGAGATGCTTCCAATATATTAAAAATTCGAGAAGAATCTTCATTTGAATCATATCAAAAGTAATGTTCAACAAGAGGTAATTATTATTTCATAATTTACAACTATGTGACATCTTGCATTTATGTGTCAATTAAAGTCTAAATCTTTAGTGATGAATGTATGAGTTTGCATTATGAATCAGGAATTAAACATTTTTTTGGGTATATTATAGACCTAAACTTAGAGATTATATGCAAATAGGCATACTGAGATAAAATTTTTTGATATACTAGACCAATTGGGATACAGTCTCACTAAACCAATGACTGATGATATTATAAGAGAATTAGATGTGTTACAATGTGATAAAAATCTCCTCAATATTTATAATATTTCTTGATTGATATTTTGTGACTTAATCAAGTGTTTTTTATGTTTTATTTTAGTATATTCGACCAATATTCTCAAAATTCATCCCTCTTTTTCCAGTAAGTTTGCTAGTTATTTGGTCGCTAATTTGGGTAACTACTTAGACACATTGGTTAACCAATGTCCTCTTGTGGTAACCAATGTCACTTTTCCTAAAAAGTTATTTCTTTCTAATAAGTTTTGGTCTAAGTTTGACTGGTCAACCAATGTCCTCTTATGGTAACCAATGTCACTTTTCCTAAGAAGTTATTTCTTTCTAATAAGTTTTGGTCTAAGTTTGACTGTATATATTGATTGATAACCTACCCTTTTTATTCAACCAATATATCTTTTGCCTTTAGAAACCTTTATTTAAGTGAGCTTATACCTTAGTTGGATGATAAGTATGGTCAGCCATACACATTAGTTGACCAATGAAGCTGTGTGGTTAACCTGTCTTCATAATTGAAGCTCTCCTCCTCTTTTCTCTTTTTTTCGTCTTGGTTGTTTATATCTCCCAAAATTATACACTCCTTTATGAAATTGATGATTGGATATTAAGATTAATTTTTATGACTCTAACCCTTGATTTTGTCAATACTTTCGTTTTCGCTTTAATTGAAATTTCAACTTAGGCACAATACCAAAATTGGACAGAATTAGGAATGTTTTTTCCTTAAAATTGACCTTTTAAACAATTGTCTTAACTTGTTAAATGCTCAATAATACTTCTCCTTTGACAATTTTATCAATCTTGATAATTTTTTAATCCTTTAACTAAATTAGTTTGATGCATGGCATTTTATATTTTCATAGCTGATTTATCTTTGATGATTCTAGAAAGGGGGAGAAATATTGGTGATATTAGATTTAGGGGGAGTGATAACATTAAAAGAGAAGTGACTTTTGCATATATGGTGACCTTTGTATATATGATATTTTTATGCTTGAGTAATTTTTTATAAATATGTATAGATAATTCTTTGAATCATCACTATGGTAAGATAATTATCATATTTGACACCGCAAAAGCTCATGTGGTGATGTTGAACTCGAGTACCTAGCATATTCATACAAGAATAAGCTTTCAAACTGAAAGCAAAGTTTTGAAAGTTACATTCATATAAGGCTTTAACTTTAGATTCCAGGGGGAGGAGCTATGGGTAACTTGAAGAGAATGAAATAAAATATTCATAACCCTTAGATGGTGTTAGGACATTTCAGTATCACCCTTTTCTGGTCAGAGGTTGAAGGAAATATCAATTTCAAAAACTTCCCAATAGATTTTAATGAATGTATTAACACTCTAGGAGTCCCAGATGTTGTTATGGAGGGAAACTATTTCAAATAGTCAAACAACCAATAACTACTTTATTATAAAGAAGTTAGACAGAGTAATGGAGGATGGGGAGTGGTTGAGAACATGCTTGAAAAGTAAGGCAATATTTATTAACCCTGATGTCTCATATCATGGTCTTATGGTGGTAGAAGGTATCTTTGAGGTGGTGGTAGAAGGTATCTTTGAGGTGACTCGGAAGAAGTTTCCATTTAGATTTAAAAAATACTTGGCCAATCATAAAGCATTCTTATAGGCAGTCATAAAAGGAAGGGGACGACAGTCCATAGGTACAAAGCTTATATCTGTTTGAGAGAATTGGAATATATAAAAGAGGAGTTAGATTTACCAAATATGAATATAGGTAGTGATAGCTTATTCCATGTTAAATAAGCCAAAGGAATTCTGGATAATATTTAGAAATCAACATATAAGAAACTAAGCAAGGACTAGTAAAGGGAGAAGGAGAAAGGGGTATTAGAAAGGTATGCTGCAGCCTTTAATGATCATTACTTTTTATCGAGACAAAGATCCAAGATCTTTTGGTTGAAAGACGGAGATATGAGTTTAAAGTTTTTTTTCAATTTAATGCTGAATAGAAAGAATGTTAATAAGATCAATGGAATAAAGGACCATTTGTAGTATTCTTATCAAGACTTTATAAAGGAAAAAGTTCAAGAATACTTCAGGAATTTACTAGGGGAGACAGGAAATTTGCAGGCCCGTTCTGTAGGATCTGAAATCCTTAATATGTAACCAACTCTCAGATTAGGTCAATGAATTCCTAAAAGCCCATTTCAAGAAAGATTTGTAGAGAATAATGTATTTGAGATAAAACTGAGAAAATCTTGAACCATTTGAATTTAATGACAAGTTCTTTCAAAGTCGTGGCCTGGAATTAAAGATATGGTTTTTAAGGCAGTTTTGGAAATATTTCATTTAGACAAACTCTTTAAATCATTTAAGCAAAACTTAAATATGTTTGATTATAAAAAATATATATGATCATTAGAGGTTCGAAGATTAGAGACCCATCTCTTATTGCAATTTATTATATAAGATAATTGCCAAACTCCTAGTTAAAAGATTATAAGAGGTGTTGAAAATTATAATAAGTCCGAATCAATTTACCTTTTTTAAAAGGCAGATAAATTAGGGATAACATATTATTATCTCATGAGCTTTTTAAGGGTTATAATAATAGGAACTCTCCAATTAACTATGCTAGGAAGATCAATATACACAAAGCACATGACTCACTAAACTAGGGTTTTATTGAACATGTGTTCATTGCTTTTAACTTCCCCTCTACATTCAAGAATTGAATCTTAATGTATTACAACTCTACATATTACTCATTTTTGGTTAATGGGGAACCTTCACTATGGTTTTAGGAAGAAAGAGGAATCAAATAGGGGACCCCCTATCCCTCTACATCTTTATACTGTGCATGGAAGCATTTTCAAGATTTCTTAACCATAATATTGCTTTAGATACGGTTTTAAATACCACAACAGATATATGAAACTTAGAATATCTCATTTATTATTTATAGATGATTTATTAATTTTCCAAAGCTCATAAAGGATCTATCAGAGCGATTATGTAAACTCTTCAAATTTTCAAAGATTGGCTGGGCTAGAAATCAATAAGCAGGAGAGCTTAATTATTTTATCCAAACAAGCACTTCGTTAATCAGCTAAACTATCTGCCTTAATTGGTATGCAGAAGTAAACTACTTTTACTAATCTAGGGCTACCCATAGTCGTGAGAAAGTTACTTTATAAGGAGTGTATGCCCTTAGTTGAAAGGATATAAAAAATGAATCAACTCATGAACTAATGTGTTCCTATCCATAGTTAGTAGAAGCCTCTTGATCAAGACTATAATTAACTCTATGTAGGTGTTTTAGTGCTCATATTTATGTTGTTATAAGGGATTGATCAAGAAAATAGTTAAAAGTATAAGATAATTCTTATAGTCTTACACTAGCTACAAAATATTTAAAGCTAAGGTTAGTTAGAAACAAGTTTGCACAAAAAAGGTGAATGAGGGACTAAAATTATTCCAATCAAGTTGTGTAATAAGGTTTCTTTGGGGAAAAGGATTTGGAGGTTAATAACAAACAAAGAATCATTGTGGGTGCATTAGATCCATAGATATTATCTAAAAGGCAAGAGCTTATAGGAGATTTAGGAAAAGTCAAGTTGTTCATTCTTCTTTAACCAACTATTGAGGGAAAAGAGCACAATTTCTAAATATATTAAATATATTATTAGGGATGATAAATTAGCTTCCTTTTGTTCTGATAATTGGACTAAGAAGGTGGCTTTACATGGCATGAATATGAATGGTATATTGGATAGAATGCCTATAGAAGTAAAAGTATCCATATAGGTGGGAGAAAATGCTTAAACAGGGGTGCCTTAAGAGCTAATTCACATCATTCCAAATTATAGTCGTGACATTAACTTTGAGGACTTCTATTATTGGACTCTACATCAATTTAGGGGCTTTATTAACTACTCCTACAGGAAAGAACTAAAAAGGAGGAGGAAAAAAGTTTTATGGTGCAAATGGATTTGGAATCGACATCTAGTCCTAAAAGTCTCATTCCGCCTATGGATGATATGTAATAAAGGAGTTCCTACATTAGACAGGTTATCATTCATTGACTCGATTAATAGGTGCCCCTTATGTAAGAGGTAGCAAGAAGGTATTGATCACCTTTTCTTTGAGTGCCACTATGCTAGAGTGGCGTGGAATCAGATAGTAGGGAATACATATTATAATCCCAATATGGGGAACTAGAGAGCCTATCTTAATTAGCTCTTTAATAAAAGGAATAAGGAAAGAGGGGATACAACAGTAGCCCTAACTGACTGTAAAATCAGTATCTAAACTTTTTAAAGAGAAAGGTTCTATAGATTATTCAAAGGAGAGGAGAAACAAAATCACAGACGTATGAAAGAAATAGTAGACAATACTAGAGAGATATTAATGTGCTCTAAAGATGGGATAAAACTCAATGATCATATGACTAGGGTATAGGATATAAAAGCAAGGACAAGTAAGATGAAGAATCTAAGAGGCCTAGATACTCACAATGCTAGTTTGTTATTGATTGATTTGCAAGCTTACAATTTACAACCCTCAAATACAGTAAGTGCACGGGTTATGAAATGTAGTAAGTGAAGGGTCTATCCCATAAGGAAGTATGAATTAATCCAATCCTACGTTATCTAAAGATAAAAAAAATTGATAAATTGAAAACAAAAATTGCAAAGAAAAAGTAATTATGAGAAAGTGATTATCAAGACTTTAATTCACAAGTTTAACACAAAAGAAATTGAAATTGAGCAAGACAAAATTCACAAAAGGAATTAACCAAGAAGAGTTATCAAATTATGAGAGAGGGGATTTTTCCTATCATAAATGCTAATCTAGTTAACTATGCGTTATTGTGATGTCAGTTCTAGACTATCATAGGGTCGATTACTCTCTTTCTCTCTCTTGAGTTACAATCATTAAACCCTAAATCATAAATCCTAATTAGATTATGGAATTTGTAATCTCTCAATTAACAAAAGAACCATAACTCTAATTTGATCTTAATCTCTCTAATAAACTATCAGGTCTCACACTGGATCTCTCTTCACACAATAACTGATATGATTAATCACGTAGTCTATTGGATTACTTAACTCTCATTAATCCAATCCAATCATTTCTATTCAGTTCATCCTCTCAGTTTATTACCAAAATATGCAAGTTTTGCAATTAATCACAACATATGCAAGTTTTGCAATTAATCACAACACCTAATCAAAATAACACAAAATGACTATATTAACATTGAATCAAGGTAAAATCTTGAAAACGTTAGAACATCATCAATAATCTAAGACCCATCATCATACAATCCATCATCATCTCATACGTTCAATGAACAGAAATAAAGATAGAAAGGAGAAAGAACTTGGATCAGATGACTCGAGAAGGCAATAGTGTCAAAAGACTCGCTTCCTCTCTCCTCTTCTTCCTCTTCTCTCTTCCTTCTTCTTCTGTCCCTTGAAGCTTTCCTGAAAATGACAAAAATGGAGGGCCCCTTTTTCTATCTCTTCTCTTTTTTTTAGTAGTCTTTTCTAATTAGGGCAAATATAAGGCTTTTCCCGTGCCCAAAAGGTCTAAAATATCCTTTAAAATGAAGTTTGGAAAGTCAGATCATGTAGTCTGTCGCGCAGGCCGTGATCGTGGCTCCCTTGTTTGGCCTTCTGGCACTATCATAGCCAGTCCTCCATGCTTCTATCACAATCGTGGCCCTCTGTTTTGGTTCAGGTCTCCTCCGAAACTCTTCTATTCTTTGATATTAGCCCTGAAACATTAGCAAACTCATCAAGGTACCTCAAATAAATAACATTGAAGCTCAAAAGTATGCTCTAACCCATAAAATACTTAAAACACAAATATTTAACTAACTAACACAATTTTAACCTAAACACACACTAATCGATTAAATTTAACCGCTAAACACTTCCTAAACTACCCACAAAACATGATGCAATATACAACCATAATTTTCCTAATCTATCGATGTCTTATAAGCGCAAGTATAAAAAGTTAGGAAAAGTATAACATAAAATAGGCATGTAGTAAATAAGGAATACATGAAGGTACTTACAAGGTGAAGAATGGATGTAATTAGGGAGATCCCCTCTCCTCTAAGCCAAGCCTCTTCAACAAGCAATGAGTAATAAAGAGATATGAAAAGTTTCTACAAGAGTAAAGATAAGAGTAGCAATTAAGACTAAATCGATAGATGAACAAAGAGGAAAAATATACAGATTAAATTCAAAGAAGCATATCTGAAGTTTGACTTCATAAGTGTTCAATATCCTCTTTTACTAAATTAAGGCTCAATTGATGTTATATAGAGAAAAAAATTTGGGGTCTCATAGTAAAATTGGGCAAATTAAATAGCATACATAAGTTTAGTTGTTAGGCAATTTTCAAATGAAATGTTAAAATTGAGAGTTTTAACTTGAACAATTAAAGTCAAAAGTCTATGAACATAATATACTTTGGTACCATGTAATTTTCCCCTTTGGGGCATTAATTTAATTAATTTTATATTTTCAAAAAATCTCTTTTTTTCTTGATATCAAATTATGTCCTAAACATGAATTAAAGGGGAGCTACTTATTATCGTAAGATATAAATTTATATGTGTGTTTAATTTTATTATTGTTCTTTGATATCAAAAATATTTTGTAATCACCAAAAAGAGGAGATTATTGAACCAAAGAAAGTTCCAATTAATGTTTAATGGTAAAAAATTATAATTATTACAAATGGGTTTATCATTTTGATTTAAGAAGAAATATACAAACAAGATGTAGTGATAAACTCAAGAAGATAATTTATGAAGTTGATAAAGAGAAGTTAATATTTGCAACGATTAAAGTGAAGATCAAGTCAAGAACAAAAGAAGATTAAATATTCCATATCACTTCATTTTGTCTCTTTTTATTCATCAAGAGGGATTGAAGCTTTTAGTTTTAAAAGAAAAGCCTCTTAATCTTTCAAAACACTCTTTAAGGGATTTTTGGAATTTTGTAAATATAATTTCATTAGAAAAGCAAATTTAAGCATTTTAAGTTATTAAAATCATATTTTTAGGGGGAATTGGTCAACCAATATATGTTAATGATCAACCGATGTAAGTTAAATGTGCCACAGGTGAGTTTGTTGACACATTGGTTGACTAATGTGGTGATATAGTCTAGCAATGTCCCTTCAAGGGCATATTGATCGACTAATATGGTTAAGAGGTTGAACAATGTGTAATGAATAGAAAATTTTATACAATGAATGCACATTGGTAGACCAATACAATATAATGGTTGACTAATGTAATTAAACTTATAAATAAGTTATTTCTTAACATATTGGTCGACTATTGTAGGTGTGTAGTCGATCAATATCCCTCTAAAGATTACATTGGTCCTACATAGTGGTTGACCAATGTTCCAATAGCTAATGAATTGTATATTCAATGCACATTGGTCAACCAATGTTCTACAACAACAGGTAGTGTTAAGGGCTAGTAAGGTTTTATCAGTATAATTCCTTAATTCTTATTTTTCTTTGTTTTGTCTAATATGTTGGTCAAATTGGAGGTGTTAGAGAATGTTGAAGTGAAGCTTTGACTAAGGGTTTCAAAAGATTGATGAAGTTTTTGCAAATACTCCTTTTGTAGTTGGGGCTTTTGAATTACTACTTTCAAGAGAAATTATTTTATATTTGGTAAGCATGTTAACTTGTTTTTCTAATTATATTTGATCA
>JAOQML010024937.1:0-26058 GCA_027568935.1 Erythroxylum urbanii | reverse complement strand
ATTAATAAATAATTTAATTTTTGTAATTATAATTTTCATTTTACCTATGACTGTAGCATCAGTTGAGAGAAGTTTTCAAAATTAAAATTATTGAAAACTTACTTGAGGGCATCAATATTGTAAGAAAGATTGAATGAATTAGCTATTTTATGTATCGAGAAGGATATCTCAGATAATATTGATCTTGATAATATTATTGATGATTTTGTATTTAAAAATGCACAGAGAATTTTTTTAATGAATCATAATCATCTGTGTGTTTGTTAGTACAATTCTCTTAATATTTTGCCGTCTAATATTACTGTTCAATTGCTGCTATTGCTATTTTGTTGTTATTACTACTATTTTTAGTGATTTTATTGTTACTAACATTTGTAAGATATTGTTAGCTGATCTTATAATCATTTAATATTTTGTTGAGTATACGGACTTATAAATTGAGTCACTTATATATGGATATTAAATTTTAATAAATAAAAATATGCTTTTAAAATCTAAATGTTTGTATATTGCCGATTTATTGGATTTTTTTTTTAATTTCGCCCAGGGCCCATAAAATGTTAGGAACGAGCCTGGCTATATCCCCTCACTACTCATTCTCTCTCCATAACTACCTTTTAACAAACTTGCCTACGTGGCAATTGGCTCTCCTCCCTTTCCTGATTTGCTCCTGCAAGCATAGGTTTGAAAGGGCGTAGGTTATGTGGGCTGGTTATCTTGACTAGGGGATGGAGCCTTAGATAAAATAGGTGAAGTGCTAACAATTCCCTCCTCCTTGCCACCATGTTCTCAAGGTATTCAGGGAATTGACCCTTAATGAAATCTACATCCTCCCAGGTTGTCTCCTCTGCTGGCTTAGCCTTCCAGCAGATAAGCCATTGCTGAATAGCTTTGCACTTAGGCTTGATGATGCGTGAGGCCAAGATTTCCTCTAGCTCAACCATTTTATGAATGTCCACCTCTAACCCTTAACGAAAATCTTGCTCAATAGGGTGATCACCCACTGCCCTTTTTAGCTGGGAAACATGAAAATTTGAATTTACTTTAGATGTAGGTGGAATGTTGGGCTCCAAATTGTTTTATTGATTTGAACAAAATTTGTGGTCTTACTAGATAAATCATTTTATTTGGAGTTTAATTATTATGTCAAGTTTGGGAGGATTTATTTCATGGATTGATGGAATTAAAGTATTAATGTTATAAGGTGATATAAGGGCATTCTTGGAAGATCACTTAAAGTTAAAAGACATAAGGCTTATATTGGAGGACAAAAGGGACATTTTTGTGATTATTAAGAGTGTAGAAGAAGAAAAATTGTGTGAGAAGAGGGAAAGAAAGAGAGTGTCGTGGAAGGAGAGGAAGAGAAGAGAAAAGCTAGGACTTTTGGAGATCTTGAAGAATTTGAAGCTTCACCAAGTAAGTTATGCTTTAGATTTCATGGGTTAGGTGAAATGAAACCTAAATGATGTTGAATATGAGTAGAAAGTTGTTGATGAATGAGTTAGGCAAATGTTTTCTTTTAGGGTTAATGATCAAAGATAGATTTTGATGTATTTGTAAATGTTATGGGGTTGAAATGAAGTAGAGGAGATGATTTAGGGTTAAGATGAGTTTATGTGAAAGGTGGAGTAAAAGAGGAAAAATGTCCCAAACCACGTTCTCGGAGTAGGTTTCTAGACAAATTTGCAGCGGCGAACTTCTAGGTTTCAGCACAGCGTCGCAAAACATGTTCTTTGAGTGGGTTTCTAGATAATTTTGCTGCAACGAATTTTTGGGTTTAGTCGCGACAAACTCAACTTTTCAGTACAAAACATGCTTTGGTATTTTAGACATAACTTTTGGTGTAGTTATTCAAATGAACTGATTTTTCATTTGTTGTAAACTAGAGACATAGGGTTATAAATTGTATGAAGAAATCGAGTTTAAATTCAGTCTCTAAGCATTTCAATTTCGGGATGGAAACTGAATATAGAATTTTGTTTCAGCATGAGAAATAGTTTAAATTATTGAGGTATGACTTTCCAATTTCTAAACAAAATTGAATAGAATTTTGGTTATTGTTAAAGGAAATTAAGAAGGTGATTAAGAGGAGCAAGAGGAAGGATATCTTTAAGCCACTTTTATAAGCAGAGATTTCAAGGTGGGATACAGTTTTATAATTAAGTAATAGGCCATTAATGTTTTCTTTCAAATGATGGAAATAAATGATTTCAACTATTTTATGAATGTACATTATAACTCTTGAATGCTTTAAAAAAAGTGTTATGTGTTTGATATGAGCATATTGTGTTGATGAATTACGAAAAGAATGTGAAAATGATTTTTGAAGAGATATTACAGTTGTAAAATCAAGTGTTGAAAATATGCCTTTTTGGGCAACAAGTTTGCAAGATATGAAATACATATTATATGGGTTTGTGGTGGTCTCTTAGATTAAGTCAAGTACACTTTGACAAAAGGCTTCTCCTGCCTGCCCGCTAGTGGCATGAAGCTCCTTCATGGACTCCCATAAATTCACGGTTACACAAGACCATTAAGTGGGATTGCGATAGTACGTTCTATTCATGGCTGCACAGGACCTTTATGAGAAATGTGTAGTACGTTCTGTTTTGGATCTACCCAAACTATTTTAGATGTGCCTACGTGTTTATCATTTTTGATGTGCTCTTGTAGACCAACTTGTTTAATGCATGATTTATATTGCTTACAAATTGCTTGATGAATGAGAATTTTAAAAATATGTGTTTTATGATTCTATGTGAATTTTTACAATGGTTTTGTTTGTTACTGGTCATAAAATTATTACCCAAGAGCTTCAAGCTCACCCCCTCCCATTCTGTCCCATCTTCAGGTGAGGAGCAAGAGATCGAGTAGTCAAGAGCCGAGGCATCACTCCAATTAGACTTATTTTTGCTTTTGAAGTTAGTTTTTGTAAAACAAAGCTTTATTTGCATTTTGAGAAATTCTACTTTTTGCAAACTTTGTATTTTTGGATTATGATGTAATGGAGCTTAAAATGCTCATTAAAGCTTTGTAAAACTCTTATCCATTGTTATAAATGAAAAATATTTAGCTTTGCTCATGATTTTTTTTTGCATTTTGTTTGAAATGAGATTAAAGTTAGAAAAATCGTTTATATTATATGTAATTTTGCTTTTGGGTTGAATTGATGAAGTTGTTTGAAGGTTTTTAAGTTGACATGTAGTACGATAGGATATTTTGAGTTGTGGGTTCTATCACAGGAGTTTTCGCCGCGGCGAAGTTATACTTGTCGCCGCGGTGTAATTCACCCGAAGGGCTAATGAGGTTTACTCACATATGTTCGCTGCGGCGAGGCCGGTTTACTCGCATATGTTCACCACGGCGAAGCCCGCCTTTGCTTCCGAAGGATTTTTCTTTCAAATTTCCAAACTCTAAGCCTTCCTCTACGCTCAAGCTTCATGATCCCATATCCAATGTTGGGCTCCGAAAACGAGGTCCAACATGAAAGTTGCAGTTTGTAAGCAGCTTGTCCTACCTTTCCAATGATTTTAAAAGGGCCATAATATCTTGCAGAAAGCTTAGGATAGATGTGTTTTGCCATGGTGAGATGTTTATGTGGCTTTAGTTTAACATAGACCAAGTCTCCTTCTTGGTAGTTTACCTCCCTCCTATAAGCATCTACAAATTTCTTCATTATAGACTAAGCATGAAGTAGGTTATGCTTAAGCTACTCATCTCTATCAACCAAAGCCAATGCCACTGATTCTACTTGAGTCTCTCCTTGGGAGAAATGCAATATAGATGGTGGTAGGCAACCATAGACAACTTTAAAAGGAGTCTTCCTGATTGAGACATGTAGTTAGTATTACACCAGAACTCCGCCCAAGATAACCAGTGGACCAGTTTTTAGGCTGCTCCGAGGTGAAACAACAAAAGTAGGTTTCGAAACACCTATTAACCAGTTCTGTTTAGCAATCCGTTTGGGGATGATAGGAAGAACTCATCTTCAATAATGTTCCTTGTAACCTGAATAGCTCCTTTTGAAATTTACTAGTGAAAAGAGGATCTCTATCACTTAGGATGGAGTTAGGGATACCATGCAGCTTCACCACATCTCGTATGAACACTTCAGCCACTATTTTAGTCGTGAATGGGTGTTTTAGAAGTAGAAAATGAGCATATTTTAACAACCGATCCACTACCACCATTATGACTTCATAACCTTAGGATTTGAGAAGCTTTGTAATGAAATCTATTGAAACTTCATCATATACCAACTTAGGAATAGGCAAGGCCTGCAAAAGACCAGCTAGAGACATAGCTAAATATTTTTTCTTTTGGTATAGAGCACATTCCTGTACACATTTTTGTATCGATGACTTCATTCCTAGCCAAAATTTTGTAGGTCTTTAGAAAACCAAAACGTCCCACTAGGGGAGAAGAATGATACTCTTAAAGTAAATGGGGAATTAATGTTGAAGTATGAGAGAGAACTAGCCTGTTCTTGTACAACAGTAAGCTTTACTTCAAATGATATTCTACTTTAGATTTCAGATTCTATTGTAAAGCTGTCATGAGTGAATTCAGTTCTACATCCTCCTTTATCTCCTTTTTGACCACATCCATATCAAGCCAAAATGGAGTAGAAACTACCATAAATAACGATTTGTCTTCTTCCAATCTAGATAGGGCATCTACAATCCCATTTTGTGTCCTAGGCTTATAGACGACTTCAAAGTCGAAGCCCAACAACTTAGCCTGCTAGTATTGTTAGTCTATTGATGGAATTCTCTGGTCTAATAGATGCTTTAGGCTCTTATAATATGTGTAGACTTCGAAATTCCTACCCATTAAAAATGTTTCCAGTGTTGAATAGTTAGCACTACCGCCATCACTTCTTTCTCATAAACAAACTTCGAGTAAGTTGACTCAGCTAGTGCTTTATTGAAGTAAGCCAATGGGTGGCCTTCTTGCATTAGGATAGCACCAAAACCCCTCCTAAATGCATCACACTCAACGGAGAATTCCTTGGAGAAATCCGATAAAACTAGAACCGATGATGTGGTCATTCTCTGTTTGAGTTCCTCAAAAGTCAACTGAGCTTTCTTCCCCCAAATATGCCCATCTTTCTTGGTTAATTCAGTAAGTGGTTTCTCGATTATGTCATAATCCTTTACAAACTTTCCGTAATACCCGACAAACCTAAGAAACCCTTTTACTCCTTTCACATTCTTAGTTACAGGCTATTCTAAAATACTCCTGATTTTTTATGGATCCATAGCTACCCTTTCGCACGAGAGAATATGGCTTAAATACTCCACGACTGCTAGCCAAAAGGCATTTTTTTCTGTTAACATACAAATGATTGTCTAATAAAAAATGTAACACCGAGGCCAAATGTTGCAGATGTTGATTCCAACTAGAACTATAGATTAGGATGTCATTAAAGAAGATTAAAACAAATTTGCTCAACAGAGGTTTGAAAATGGAATTCATTGTAGATTGAAAGGTAGCGAATGCATTTATGAGTCCGAAGGGCATTATTAGGTACTCATAATGCCCTTTATAAGTTCGAAATCCAATTTTATGGACGTCCTCCTCTCTAACCCAGATCTAATGAAAACCTAACTTCAAATCCACATTGGAAACATATCTAGCCCTATGTAGCTCCTCCATCAGCTCATCTATTAGTAGAATTGGGAACTTGTCAGGCACAGTAAGCTTATTCAAAGCTCTGTAGTCAACATGCATTCATTATGATCTATCTTTCTTTTTAACAAGAATCACGAGACTCGAAAAAGGATTAATGTTGGGTCAGAAGACCCTTGCTTCCAGTAACTCCCTAACCTGCCTTTCGATCTCATCCTTGCGGAGGTACACGTGCCTATAAGGACAAAACCTCTCTGGTTCTGCCCCTTCTTTCAAAATAATTGCATGATCGTTGGCCCTTTTAAGAGGTAACTCTTTTATCTTTTGGCACACTGAATCAAATATGGTTAACACAGTCTACAATTCCTATTGCTGTAAAGAATTTAAAGACCCCTTCAATTTGGGTACAGATTCTCCAATACTCATGGACCATAACAACCCTTTAATCTCCACACCCTCTCTCTTGAGCATATGTTGTAAAGCATTAGGATTTGAGCCTTGCATATTAATGCCTTGTAAGATTACTTTTCTCCCCATTTGGTCAAAAGACATAAACATCCTCTTCTAATCTACCTTAACCACCCCTAACGTCTCCAACCACGCAATGCCTAATATTAAATCAGGTCCCCCAATATCAAATACATAAGCATCCACACTAAATTATGCTCCATTAACTTCTAATTTAATTTCTTTGCAAACTCTTTGTGAGAAAGTTTAGTGGCCATCCCCCAGTCTAACTCCAAAAGTACGAGTAGGGGTAATAGAGATTCCCATGGCCTTTACTAATTTGTTAGACACAAAATTATGACTAGCTTCACTATCCACCATAATTAAAATAGGCATTTCTTTAAACTTACCCATCATAACCATATATTTTGTGCCTGAAGTATGATCTCTCTATTTTTCTGAACTCAACCAAATTGCAAACCAGCTCCCGATCCTCTTGATGCTCCTCTACCCCCACTACAACTAGATTCCTTGTTGTATCTTCTTTTGCATCTCCTTCCCAAAAAATTAACTTGCATTCTTTGTTTGGGCACTGATGAAGTGGACCAAAGGTTTGGCCACACTTGAAACACAACTCGTTAGCCCTTCTCTCCATAAGTTGCTTATAAGATAAGTTCCTTGTTCCCTTCCATTTTGGTCCATTTTGTCTGTTACCATCAGCCATGGTGTTTTGGGGTCTGTTTGACAATTCCCTTCCCTCAACCTTCATGTTTATAGAGTTGTTGTTTGTTTGACCGAGACACTGGACATTGGGAGTGCCCAGCCCAGAACCATACCCGAAGGAGGGATTCATGACTTGTGTTTTGATTCGCTAGTTCAGATTATTCCCTTTCCAATCAATTCTCTTTCAACTTTGCGTGCTACAGTAAGCAATTGGGTTCGGGTCAGTAGATCATAGGTTCTGACCCAGTTCCTAATCTCTGCACGGAGCCCGCTCAGAAAACAACCCATAAACCATTCTTCGAGGAAGTGGGTGATTTACGAAGCCACCTGTTACATCTCCTAAAGTGTACGAGCGCTTTACACATAGGAAGTTCATGCAAAAGGATGGGGTAACAACTCAGTGAACAAGTTAAAGTACTTGGTTTATTTTATTTTTTATTCTGTATTTATTAGTGGTTAATTACTTTGTTGTTATTAGAGGTTAGAAACTACTTGTAGTCCCTATCTAATTATGTTCCTATATATATTGAATAAAGACAACAGGCAAGATAAGTTATCTTTTATCCAGAAGCAAATTATCAAAGATCGAAGAGTTCTCTCATCACCAATGAGCTCTCGTATTTATGAGAAAATTCAAAAAGAAGGGAAGAAAGTTAGAAAAATACTCATATTCCTCATTTGATTTTGTTGAACAGAGACCCATAACGAGAGCCTACAATTGGGGCCTTAATAATTTGGTATCAGACCTTACTATGGGTGACCCAAACCAGTAATTAGATGCATTTCTAGTCCAATACCAGCAAGATCAACAGATGTACAAGGAAGAACGAGAACGTGATTGTCAAGATTTGCAAGCCCAACTTCCAGAGATGATGTGAGAAGTATCTCACAATACTTGCAAACGTCGTGAACAAGAAGAGGGAAGCGTCAATCATGATTGCTCTAATCGCCAGGATGATGGGGGGTTATAGAACACACAGAGGCGGCGGTACAAATCGCCATTGCAAATTAGACTTCTCATGCTACGATTGGTCAACCGAACCGTTATCGTGGTTGAGTCGCTACGATTACTACTTTTGATCAGCAAGTTCCACATCATGATAAGATGAGCATGCTCACTTCATATTTGGAAGATGATGCTCAGTATTGATTTTAAAATTGGACAAGGATCGTTCGAACTTGGATTGGGAGGAATTAAAGGACTACTACCTCAGAAGATTTGCACCTTCATACAGTCGCAGTAAATTGGGGGAATTGGTTCAACTTCGCCAGACAGGTTCGGTACAAGACTGCCAACATCAATTTGAACAATTGTCTGCTCGTGCATCCTTCCTCCAACCAAATCAAGAAGTGTAGATTTTTATTAGTGGGTTGCAAGACTCGATTGTCGTGGAAGTGGAATAACATCGACCAAAGGATCTCACCACTACCACGAACTTAGCCTGATTATACGAAAGTCATCGTGGAGCAAAACGTTCAGAAAATAACCAGCAGCTGCAACCACTAGTTGCCTGGGTTAATTCGAACAAAGATCCATCCACACAACCAGCCCCACCTCAGTATATCAAGT
This sequence comes from Erythroxylum urbanii, assembly GCA_027568935.1. NCBI lineage: Eukaryota > Viridiplantae > Streptophyta > Magnoliopsida > Malpighiales > Erythroxylaceae > Erythroxylum > Erythroxylum urbanii. The sequence continues at coordinate 17,687 of JAOQML010024937.1, read as the reverse complement.
GATTAACCAAGGCTGAAATGGCAGATCGTCGTGCGAAGAATCTCTGTTTTAACTGTGATGAATCTTATTCACTCGAACATCATTGTCTGAAATTATTCTTTATTGATGGGCCTATAGATTTTTCAGAAGATGAACCTCCATCTAACACCGACCTGGAACCACAGATTTCGTTCCATGTTATCACAGGAACACCACATCCTTAAACAATGCAACTTAAAGGTTATATCTATAAAGGCCTCTGTGCATTTTGGTTGATGCTGGTAGCACACATAGTTTTTTAGATTCTTCTTTGACTACTGATCTTAATTTGAATATTGATAAGAAGAATCATCTTCAGGCTATGGTGGCAAATAGCGAGAAGTTGCAATGTCTTGGACTTTGCAAAAATGTTTGTTTCCATTTAGGAAACCACAATTTTCAGTAGGATTTTTATATATTGCCTCTTGTTTTTGTGATGCAGTATTTGGTATCAATTGGCTTGGCATATTAGGACCAATTGTGTGGGATTTTAAAAGGTTATGCATGCAATTTGTGAGAGATGGCATCGACCTTCAATTGCAAGGGCTGCAACAGCAAGATCCTTTTTCATTTAATCAGGTAATGCCATAAGATGACCATGTCACCCAATCAATTCAACACCTATTAGTGGAGTTTGAGACTCTTTCTAAGGAACCAGTGGCCTCCTTCATGTTGCTGTGATCACAAAATTACTTTAGTGAGCGGAACTGGCCCAATTGTTATCCACTCTTACCGATATCTGCATGTACAGAAGACAAAGATTGAAAAGCAATGTGATGAGATGTTAGCAAAGGGGTTAATATGCCCAAGCCAATCACCGTATTCTTCTCCGATATTGTTAGTTGAAAAAGAAAACTTTACTTGGCAATTATGTGTAGACTTTTGAGGAGTTAATGCAAAGACCGTCAAGGACAAATTTCCTATACCAGTCATTGAGGAATTATTAGAGGAACTATATGGTGCTTAATTCTTCACTAAGCTTGACTTACTATTCGAATATCATCAGATTCGCATGCATCTAGATGATGTGACCAAGACTGCATTCCATACACATCATGGCCATTTCGAGTTCTTGGTGATGCCATTTGGCCTTATCAATGCCCCCTTCATATTCCAGGCTCTCATGAATGACATTTTTTGTCCTTATCTTCGGAAATTTGTCTTAGACTTCTTTGATGATATTTTGACCTACAGCAGGAGTTTAGCAAAACACCTATCTCATTTGCAAGAGGTTTTCTCAATCTTGCACCAGAACCTTAGAGAGTTTTAAATGCTTTATTACTCAGACTATAGTTTCTTATTTGGGCCATCAAATTTCTACTACAAGAGTTTTTGCTGACCCTAATAAAATCCAAGCGATGAGTCAATGGCAGCAACCAACAACCATTAAGGGCTTATGGTTTTTTCTTATATTAACGGGCTACTACTGAAAGTTCATTAAAGATTATGGTAAAATTGTTACGCCCTTAACATCCATGCTCAAGAAAAACTCTTTCAACTGGACATCAGAGGCAACTATGGCCTTTGAGCATTTAAAGGCAACCATGACTACCACACCAGTTCTCGCTTTACCAGATTTCTCAATGCCATTTTGAGAAATCTGGTAAAGCGAGGTTTTATTTGAGATCGAATGTGATGCTTTGAGGAGTGGTATAAGCACGATTTTGTAACAAAATTGGCGACCCTTGGCTTATTTTAGTCGAATCTTTGCTGATCGACACCGTGGTCTTTCAGCCTATGAAAAAGAATTGATTGTTTTGTCTAAAGTTGTGTCTCATTGATGCCTATACCTTTGAGGAACTAAGTTTCTGATTCGCATAGATCATTACAGTCTTAAATATTTATTGGAACAGTGAATCTCCATAGTTCCATAGCAGCGTTGGCTAAGTAAACTTTTGGGTTATGATTTTACTATGGAGTATAAGATTGATTGCGAAAAAATTGTAGCAAATGCTTTATCTTGTTAGTTTGAAGACAATGATCAGTCTTTACTTGCTATTTATATACCTTTATTGACTCTTTTTTATCACATTCGTCATGAGATTGCTACAAATTCTGAATTGCAGCAATTGATTAGCGGAATTCAGCAAGGGGAAGCGGTTGATCCTTAGAAGCTTTCGGGTGGTCTAATTTTCTTCAAAAGTAGAGTTTACCTGCTGTCTTTTTATCCATTATGTGAGACAATACTTTCTTAACTCTGTAATATAGGGTATGAAGGTTATTAGAAGACTTTAAGGCATGTCGTATCTGATTTTTACTAGAAAGGCTTCAAGTCTGTTGTTCAGTCTTTTGTTCGCACTTGTCAGGTGTGCCAACGACACAAAATCTAACGTCTCCAATTGGCAGGCATCTTTTCCAACCTTTACCTATTCCTACTCAAATCTGGACAGATATTTCGATGGATTTTGTTGATGGGTTACCGGCCTCTAGTGGCAAATCTATTATTCTTATTGTGGTTGGTCGTTTTTCTAAATATGCTCATTTCTTAGCAATCTCTCATCCCTATACTGTTGTATATGTGGCTCATCTTTTCTTTGAGCAAATTGTTATGCTACATGGACTACCAGAAACTATTATTTTAGATCGAGATGTTGTGTTCCTTAGTGCCTTTTAGAAGGAACTGTTCTCCTTATATAACATACAACTTTGTTTCAGTTCTTCTTATCATCCATAGACGAATGGTCAAATGGAGGTTGTCAACTGCACTGTCAAAATATATCCTCATTGCTTCACTAGTGACAAGCCTAATAAGTGGACTGACTAGCTTTCTTGGGCAGAATATTGCTATAACACTAATTTCCATTCTTATTTGAAGTGCACGTGTATGGCCATCCTTCTCCACGTCTACTTTCATATGTTTCGAACTCTTCTAGGTTGGCTACTGTAGATCTTGCTCTCTGAGATCAAAATGACATGTTACGTACACTTCGTGATCATCTACTGCAAGCTCAATCCAACATGAAAACTAATTATGATGCTAAACATCTCAATCTAGAATTTCAGGTTAGGGACTTGGTGCTACTCAAGTTGCAGCCTTATCGTCAACTTTCTCTGTGGGAAAGATCCAATCGGAAGCTATCTCCAAAATATTATGGTCCATTTCCTGTATTAGCTCGTGTCGGTCAGGTTGCTTATAGCTTACAACTTCTCCTAGAGTCCTGCATCCATCCTGTTTTCCACATTTCGTATTTGAAGCCTTCCCATTCTTATAAAGATCTTATTGTTCAACCAACACTGCCATCTTTTTCTTCTGATGACGCACAACCCAAGCCATAGGCTATTCTGGACCATTGCATTTTTCGTGGTGTTTCTCAAGTGTTAGTCCATTTGCAAGGACTATCTCCAGCTGATTCTTCCTGGGAGGATGTTGATTATATCCACCAACACTATCCTTCTTTCATGCTTGAGGATGAGTAACGTTACATCTCCTAAAGTGTAAGAGCGCTTTACACATGGGAAGTTCAAGCAAAAGGATCGAGCAACAACTCAGTGAACAAGTCAAAGTACTTGGTTTATTTTATTAGTTATTCTACAATTATTAATGGTTAATTATTCTGTTATTATTAGAGGTTAGAAACTAGTTATAGTCCTTATGTAAGGTTATGTTCTTATATATATTGAATAAAAACAACATGCAAGATAAGTTACCTTTTATCCAGAAACAAATTATCGGAGATCGGAGAGTTCTCTCATCACCAATGAGCTCTCATATTCATGAGTAAATTCAACAAGATGGGAAGAAAGGTTGAAAAACACTCACAGTCCTCATTTGATTTAGTTGAACAGAGACCCATAACTAGATCCTATAGTAAGGGCCTTAACACCACTCGTTCAAACTCGTCGATGTACCCACTGACCCATATTGGACTATCGATTTGAGTTGCTCGATTGGGTTCCCTTCATCCTTCCCCCTGTATCGTTCAAACAAGGAGCACTTGAAGCATTCCCATGTCATGCAAGGATCAAACTCGTGTATGGTCATGAATCAGTACAATGTGGTACCCTCCATGCATATCTGAACCATAGGCAATCAGAGCTCTGAAGGAATCTCATGGATCCTGAAATAAGATTAAGCTCGCATGACCCATGTGAATGGGTCTTCACCGTTGAAAGAAGGAAGGTCAACCGTTGAAAGAAGGAAGGTCAACTCGTCTTGCTATGTTTCTATACTCCTCCCATACGCACTCTATAGTAGCAGAAATGGTGTAATCTTTTTGTCAACGAGGTTCTGACCCATGTGAACCATTTATCGATTTTTCCCAAACAGAAGAAGAAGAGGCAAGGTGGGTTAGCATTGGTGAACATTCTCCTCCTTCACCCACACTCTGCTTCTCTGGGTTTCTGGCCGTAAAAGTTTGAAATCCTTCTCTCAATTTTGGCTATAGAAGGCTTTGGGACTTTTCCAGTGACTCAACACTAGCCATCAATGTAATTAACTTTGTCCTTAGGCCCTTCAGAGTGGAATCGTGTGACTTAACCAACCCTTCCTAGGCTAAGAGAGATGATTTTCGTCTCTTGAGAGATGCTTCTATTGCAAAGACTCTAGCTTCCATTCGCATTTGCATACAATCTCTACCCTTTTAGTCCCTCAACGAAAGCACCAATTGATAGAGAACTCTGAAGAGATTTTATTATTGATACGTATGAAAGATGAAAACAAGATGGAGCAAGCTCCCCCTCCTGGTATAACCAGGCCTAAACCAATTGTTTCACAATGACAAAACTACTCTTCCCATTCTAAATGTTCAGCTATATCCCCTCGTCACTCATTCTCTCTCCATAACCACCTTATATAAACTTGCCTACATGGGAGCTGGCTCTCCTCCCTTTCCCAATTTGTTCCTGTGAGTGTGGATTTAAGGGGCTTAGGTTGTGTGGGCAGGTTATCTTGAGTAAGGGATGGGGCCTTAGATAAAATAGATGAAGTACTAACAAAGAAAGTATTAGCAAATGCTAGTTTCTAGTCTAGAAGAAGTGATCTGAATTATTTTGTTTCCTATGCTCATGTTGCAAATTTCTGCTTCTTGATTGCCAATGTGTGCACATTCAAGGAGCTATGTTCCTATGTTTATATGGTATAAGAAAACAAGTCTTTCTGGACATTTTATCGCCCCAGAAATATTCCCAAGATTAAGGAACCAGGAATCATGATCTGTATATTGTCTTGTTATGCGTGGGATTGTGGTCTGATTCAATCCACGTGGAACTAACAGTCCTAGACCACACAAACTTACCTGTAGAAGTTGAAACTTTGGTTTCAGGTCATGCAGTTCTTCAAATTTTTACTCTTCCATGAAAGACTAGTCAAGAATCTCACCAGTTATACAAACCAGGCAAATTGAATGTCTATTATCTGAACATAATCTTAATTTTTTGTTGCTGTTGGACATTGGTTTGATACTACAGAGATAACTATCTATCAAATTATCTTTGCTGCTTACAACTGCAACTATATTCTGACACAACACAGTATCGGATTTTATTTTGTTTCTGATACTGCAGCTTCGTTGAGAGACTGTGACCCCATTGGCAAAAGTATCCATTCGGTACACCTCACATGTTGCGCTGAGTTTGGAAGAACTTGTGCCTTCAGCTCAATGGAGACTTGCTTTGTTTGGCTAGTCATCAGAACATATTAGTACCTTGAACTCTAGCTGTTGGCTAAGTGTGCCCTTCTTAGATAAGGAACTTTCCCGGTCATTCCGGGTTGATTTCAGGGGTTTCTATGGTGCCACAGAGGCCAGTAAGGGGTAGAACCCCCAAAAGAAAATGTGAACAGAAAGAGAAGTTCTTTCAGCTTTACTCTTTATGACTTGGCTACAGCCGGATCTTTAATTGAAGCGATCATTGTAAATTCTTATGCCTAACAGATTCAATATTGATTCCAAGAACCTGCAGATACTCGGAATGATAATGTCATGTAATGCTTTTTGTGTCAGGCAATACAAATAAGTCGGAGTAACCGTGTTCACCATATTCATGTGATAAGTTCCGCAGATTGATTATTTCTGTCTCCTTCTTTACTGGATTGAAAAGGAGGGAATCTCAGCACAAGGGCTCTCCATGTGTTGACTATAGTGCAAGAGGAAGAATGTAGTTACAACATATTTTCACATTTCAACCTGCAGAAAGGACATGAAGTTTTTGACAGAAAAAGAGAAAATGACATAAAGATACTGGTTGAGATACAGCCTCAAATTGTTATCATGTAAATATCAACAACTGTCACTTCTTACTACCCATTTCCTTTTCATTGAAGATGGCCATCTACCCATTGAATTAGCATAATAATTTGTGGACCAGCCAACTTATTGTTGGTCCAAGTGGCTAAGAACTCTTTAAGTACCTTCAAATACTAAAGGTCTTTTAAGTTTAAATCATCATAACGACTTCTCAAATATTTTCAAGTTTTAGAAGTTTGGTTTGCATTATGTAAAAGTCTCAATGATTAGTTGAGTCGAGCTTGTCGTTTAACTTTGAATCGCCTTTAACGCACTAAAAAAATTAGTGGACCAGTGGACTGGGAACATAAAGACAAAGGCATGGTTTCAAATATGTTGAAGATCCACCTAAATGCACAAAAACGATTGACTATGATAACTCAGATGTGGGGCTAAAATGAACCAAATTTAGCAGTTGTCCAAAACAAAGGTGTAAATACAGACCAAAACGCTGCTCTGAAACTAGTTTCATTATGGTCTTTATCTACTCATAAAAATAGAAGAGAAGACAAGGGCATCCATATGGCTACTTGAGACTCCTTACCCATCCTTCATCCCATAATGTATTCACGTGCATATACAGACTACAACTTGCCCTCAACTAGAAATTATTGCAATGCTTGAGAAATTGTGTTGATCCTGACACATAAGAGCATAAAATATTGGAAGTTGGTTACAGAAATCAAGAAGCTATGCACTTAAACTGCTGCTTTGAAGCTTACTCTTTCCAGTATCAGGCAGAGCACCGTTTCATATTCTTTCTCATGCTCCACACAAATGATCCTTGAAAGTAACAGCCAAGTGAACTGCTGGTGGTTAATATTTAGTAACAGAATCTATCAAACAATCTGAAGGCAACTTCTAGGGAAAGAAGATTTAGCCTTTTTTTGTCATATAACAAATTTAGTCTGGAAAGTATTGATCTTAGCCTATGCACTTAAATGGACCCAGCCACGATCCCGTGTCTTTAAACAATTCGGCATTGCATGTGCCATCACTTGACTATTCCTTGCTTTTACACTGACATCGGTTTCCATTAAATCGTCCAGAAAATAGGCAATAGTCTAGTACCAAAGCACGTGCATGTTCACCTTCTTTATCTTCCTTCTTCCGAGAGATGGTTGCTTCACCACATATAAGCATATAATGCAGTAAATGCAGTGAAGGGCCTCCTTAAATTCGTTACAGATTAACAGGAAACAGCAAACAATGTCACTCTGCGACCGATTAGATTCAACATTAATTGCCAAAGATTCGATCTTTTATCAAACAACAGGACAGATACTTTTGGTTTACTTGTTTCATGGTATTTAGCAACCATTCCAAAACGAATCCTAAGATTTGCTTTAGAAAAACAGCTATGTTCATTACCATATTACCTGACGTAGTTGCCATTTACTTCTGCTATATAACCAACCCAACCGTAATATCTGATCTACCGGACAAGTAATCAACAAAGAAAAGCAAGTTTGTACCTATCCAATCGTCAAAGACATGACATGGTACAACTTCTTCAGTCTTTCCTCTTCATCTCTCTTCAGCTAAAATCCACTCTGCAGGTACTTCTTTTACTCTTTTCTCTTCATCTCTCTTCAGCTAAAATCCACTCCACACCTGCAGAAACATTCCACCGAAAGTTTTTTTAAACAAACTCAGGTTTTCTTGTTTCTCTTGTTTCTCAGATTCCTAAGTCTGTCTCCAAAACCCACAACATAACACTATCCCATTTCTGCTTAAAACAATCTGAACTATATTCCCACATTCACTTCATCAAAGAGTAAAGATCTCTTCCGCTGGTTTACACACAACTAACTAACTGTCTCTTCCACTCCACCAATGAACGGCATGACTAGTGTTTCTACTGACATTCTCTACAATTTCTTCACATTCCCATTTCTAAAGTTTCAATCTTTTGCTATTTTATACACTATAGTAATAATTCTGTTTTCAGACTCCAAGTTCTGCTTCTCTTTACCAGAAGCTCTCATTTTGCCAATGAAAACTCAAGTTGTTGGATCCGGGTCGGTGCCACGATCAGCAAGCAAGCTTCCGTTCCATCACAACGTGACACTCACCGTCTCTCTCACCGTTGGTACACCGCCGCAAAACGTCTCCATGGTTCTCGACACCGGAAGCGAGCTTTCGTGGCTTCGTTGCAACAAAACCCAGAATTATCCATCCGCATTCAACCCGAACCGCTCGACCACTTATCGACCCGTGCCCTGTTCTTCGCCCACCTGCACGACCAGAACCCGGGACTTCACCATACCCGCTTCGTGCGACTCTAACAACCTCTGCCATGCGACTCTCTCCTACGCCGACGCTTCGTCCTCTGAAGGAAACTTAGCGTCCGACACGTTCCGGTTCGGAAACTCCGACGTCTCGACGACGGTTTTCGGCTGCATGGACTCTTTATTCAGTTCAAACTCCGACGAGGACTCGAGAACCACCGGGTTAATGGGTATGAACCGCGGATCTTTGTCTTTCGTTTCACAGATGGGTTTCCCGAAATTCTCCTATTGCATTTCGGGTTCAAACTTTTCGGGTCTATTACTTCTCGGTGAATCCAATTTCACCGGAATATTGCCGTTAAATTACACTCCGTTAGTCCAAATCTCAACTCCGTTACCTTACTTTGACCGGGTTGCATACACGGTTCAGCTTGAAGGAATTAAAGTGTCCGGTAAGTTGTTGCCAATACCCAAGTCCGTTTTTGAACCGGACCATTCTGGGGCTGGTCAGACCATGGTCGACTCGGGAACTCAATTCACCTTCCTTCTCGGTCCTGCTTACTCGGTTCTAAGAGCCGAGTTTTTGAACCAAACCAGCGGGGTTTTGAGGGTTTTAGAGGATGAGAATTTTGTGTTTCAAGGAGCAATGGACCTGTGTTTCCTGGTCCCACTGAATCAACTCGTCGTGACTAGCGTACCGACGGTGAGTTTGGTGTTTCAAGGGGCGGAGATGACGGTGTCGGGTGAGAGGGTGTTGTACAGGGTTCCGCGTGAAGTCAGGGGTAGTGATTCGGTGCATTGCTTATCATTTGGGAACTCTGACTTGTTAGGCGTGGAGGCTTACGTGATTGGACATCACCATCAACAGAACGTGTGGATGGAATTTGATCTGAAGAGATCAAGGATTGGATTGGCTGAGGTACGGTGTGATTTGGAGGGTCAGAGATTCGGTGTGGGCGTCTAGGACGGGTCCTCCTCCATGAGATCTTTCAAAGACAGAGCACGTGTGATTTGTGCACTGATGGTTTGGTCGGTAGGGTAGCAATAATCATGTACTTCTATTAGGTGGAACGTTGATGGTTGCGGTCCTCACTAAAACCCCTGGTCAAGGATGTACCGAATCTCTTAGACAGCTATGATATCTATTAATAGTAATTATCAAGGATGATGGTAAATATATATTATGGGAGATGATTTTCCTTCCACTTTGTAAATTAGATATTTTATTTACTACTTATTTCCGATCTATAACTTTTTTTTGCATCGATGTTAATTCTCAAAATAATATTTTTGAAACTTAATTGACTTCTTATTTTTTTGTTAGTATGATATTTAAAATATGATTAATTTATATATATAGTTTATATGTATTATTGAACCTTTCTAAATTTTACGTGTCAACGAAATTTTTACTAAATGTTATTGTTACCCCAGAACTACATATTATATGCATATCTTACATAGAATGAGAATCTAACGACTCCTTGATCTCTAATGCAATTATCATTTTGTAAGTTAGACACTAACCTTTTGTGTCAAAAGGCATTAAATGGTATGGCCCCAAGTTGCCCGTTACATGATTTATGAAGATGTCCATTTGAACCCAACTTTTTTTCTTGTGCACAAGCATATAAGGATGCAAAAATTCAAAAATAGATATTAGAATAAAAGAGAAGAAATCGACTAAGTTGTTTTTTCTTTGGTTAAATATGATAGAATTCCTTATAGTTTGACATTTTTTGTTTTAATTATCATATTTTAGACACTAACACTTATCCTTAAGATGTTATTTAGCTATTACACAATTCACTCCATCGTATTTTATTTTTCCATCTATTTTTGCAAAATGATGGAAGTATTGAAATTCTTAATTTTTGGTACAACATTGTTTTAAAGGTCCTGTTTGGCAATCAGTTGATTGCATTAGCTGTTAGTTGAATCTATCAACTGATTTGACCAGTAGATTGCATTAGCTGTTTGTCATTTGATGTTTAGTAAAATTAGCTGTTTAGCATTAGCTATTTATGTGTAAAATGACTTATAAGGGCATGACTTTAAAAAAATTATAAGGGTATGAATATTATATATCTTAGTATTTCGTTGAATATTCTTATAAGAATTTAAATTTTAGATATTTAATTCTACAAAAATTAAGTTTATAACTCTAATAAAAAAATCTTATATGAGTGACCTAAAAATATATCTTATCTGAGTGACTTTGATAAATTGCAAATAGTTATTGAAGAGATGAACATTTTAGCCATAGTCTTAAAAAAATATCTTATATAAGTGACTTTGATAATTGTAGGTATCTAGGAACAACAACTAGGTTGTCCTACTTACCAGAAATTGTTCTATATGATACGTGTGGTACTTATTTGCAACTTAATCAATAATACAATTTAAACAACAAGATCTTACGCAACTTAGCAATAGAATTTAAAGGGAAAAATCGACTTTTGATATTTAAAATTTTGGCTGTTGGTAGAAAACGCTCCTATATAGGAGCGTTTTCATTTTTGGCTATTTGTTTTAAATCAGCCAATAAATCTGCTACTCACCAAACACCTTTTGTAGCTATTTGATGGGTCAAACAGCTAAACAAATAAGCTAAAAAATAGCTGATTAGTAGCTAACTAAACAAAGCCATAGTCTTTTGCTGGCAATTTAAGAGATAATGGATAAAAATTGATGTAGAAAGTCATCTACTTGAATAAAATGGACTGTTGGTTTGTTGTCTTTGCGATTACATATTTAATTTGTCAAGGAATTTGCCACTATAATATTCATTAATTAGTACAATCTTCTTTATCCTTTGGTAAAACAATTATCAATACTTGTTCATAAAATTCTAGATAGGCTACATTATATAGGTTTCGAGACTTGATAACTTGACAAAAACACAAATGAGACGCTTCTTATCTTACTGCTATTATGTCAACAGCAGATGCTTTAAATTAATTAAACCAGCGTCCGTGGCTAGATGACTAATCAATAAGCTCAATTATGTGCATTGCACATGACATTATTGCATTAGCAATGGATAAGAAATTAAATTTTAGTATCTGCAAAGGAACCTTTTTAATTTTATTGGGCATGCAACTAAGTAAATCAAAAATAGTAACTGAAACTTATCTGTAGAATGTATCCCTCAAGGTGAAATATCTTGGACTTAGATTGCCGTAAACTTCTAAACTAATTCGTTTATTTGCTGTCATTTACAAGAAATTGTAATAACAATTTTGACAAAGAGTTTTATATACTAAATTATTCATTCTTAGATGATTTTATCTACAATATTTGATTGAAATTGTTTATGTTTTTTTTATTGCAAGTGTAAGGTGTACTTGTAATAAACATTAGCGAATATGGATCGTTCCTATTAGGATTAAAAGTACTTGTAATAATCCTTATTTTTATTATCTAATTCAAAAATATTGGGGATTGTAATTCATTAAAATTAAAATTAAAATAATAAACTAAAATAAATCAACGTAGTTGATAAACTAGACTTACAGTTACACTAAGAAACAATCAATAAAATAACAGTATCTATAATTCGAATTCCCTTAGGACTTCCTAAGTAATCATGACTTCACCAATCAATTTAGTTTAAAGTATATTGGACCATGAAAATTTCTCAATTATACTAATATCTTTCTCAAGCCTATTAACACTTAATCTTAAGTTGATACATTGAACTCTTTTTCTAATTGAAACTCATAAAATTGCATTAATTAACTTATAAATTCAACTATTAAGTTTGAGCTAATCTGGAAGATTTATATCGACCTATCTCTAGTTTTGCATGTAACTCCTTTCAATTATATTATCTCTATTTATAAAAAAGATTTTTCAATCTCAACTGTATAAAATCAAACATGATGACAATATTAATTTGAAAATAATAAAGAACATATAATTGAATCTCAATAAAACTAAAGAATAAAACAAAAAAACAAAATTATTACAAGGTCCATCCAGAGATTCATCTAATCCAGATACCAAAAAAATTTAGTTCTTAATCATATCCAACATAACATCAAAGTTAAAGAAAAAATAGAAAATCAAGGATAATATATGATGAAATTCCTTTAATCTTCAAAAACTTCACTCTAGATTGATGAAAATTCACTCCAAAGTGTTTTCTTAGGTTGTTCTTAAACAATATAAACCTAAAAATATGACCAAATCTTCACCTCTCAACTTTCTCATGCTTAGACATTTGTTTATTCTAAAGCTAATAATAATTTAAATTCATCAACTCTTCTTAATAGCCACCCCTCCTCCATCTCACAAATTAAAGGAATACAGAACATAATATAATGATAATACAAGCTCATATGATAAAAACTCATAATTAAGGCTTTTGTGTGAAAAATTCTAAGCACTTTCATTCAAATCAGTATTCAAAACGTTCATTTATAATGTATAACGTAAAAAAAATCCATCTTGTCATGCTTTCATGCTTTCATATTCTAACTTAATTCAATGATTCATAACAATTAAAAATGCTTCAAGATAAGAATAGACAAATTTAAGATCTTTATAAAGAGGATTAAAAAATTAAAATATGCTTGAATCATAATTAATCTATAGTAAAATCATAATACCCCTTCCTCACACTTAAAGATGTACATTGTCTCTAATGTACATAATAAAGCACAAAAGTGAATAAAAAATTTAACTTGAATAAGAGGTAAGTGAATTGATAATTCCCTCTTTTATAATCTAGAAGTTTGTATTCATGGCATGAATCCATCCATTATTAGTCATCCTTCTAAAAATCAAACAAAGTAGAGCATCAAAAAATAGCAAGAAAATATAAGAAACATAAACCAACTATATCTATGAAAAATTTACAGTTTAATATATGATGTTTTTGTTAACTATCCAGACAATATAAAATAAAAATACATAAAAATAAAAATCAAACACAAAAATAAAAATAAAAATATCCTATCAATTGTTTTTAAAGTTATAGACGATCTAAATAGCCATATTAGATAAAGAGTTTAATATCTAGTTAAATGTCTTCTCCTACTTTATCTCTGTTTATGGATTCGTTTGTACGAAGGGAGTATCATGCTCAAGATTTTCTTTAGGCACTACTTTTGTTTGCATTAGGTCATTTGGCTGTTGAGGAGTCGACAATAATGTATGGGCTTTTATAATTGGAGGTAGCATAAGTCTCAAATGATTAGCGATCTGCATAAGGACCTTCTCTATCCATCGATCGTGCACTTATAGTCTTACCACCTAACTTGCCAGATCTATCTATCCCTTTTAAATAGTTCGCTCCACCCTCAAGATCTAACACATATGCTGATTCAATTGAGCGATCATGAGTTAGTCTTGATATGGAGGTGTAGAAGGTCAGTCATAAGTGCCTATACTTACTAAAGAGTCATCTTATAGCTTAAGTGTCACTAGAGATTGTGGTGGAGGATCATCCTGTTTGGGTTACTATTCCATATATCGGGGCAATCCCCTTTTACTTTGTCTGAAAACATGGGCTCTTGATCTCCTAGAGTATAAGTTAACCCTTACTGACTCTGGCTCCTCTAGATTATTCCCATCACTCTTAGAGTGTCAAAACTTACAGGTACCATGTGATGCAACAGCCTCATTTTAGGAAGCCACTCTAGTAGACCCATGACTCTAATTAATCTGCAATATATAAGCTCACGTAGATAACTCCCACCCTAGCATCATATGGTTAGTGTTTGAAGAACCAAGCTAAGGCACAAAATTATTTTATAAGGGATGATACTCAATGTTTATGTTAAAAATTAATCTATAAAGTCTAGGAAATTATAAAGAAAATAAATATTGAAAATTATGTACAAAATAATCTAAAAAGCCTAGTAAAGTATGTGTAATTAATTATAAAGAAATGTTTTATATAAATTCAAAGTCAAAATGACAAAAGCTAAGAAGTAAAATAAATACTAGGCAAAATATCTAGAATATTTCGTAACCACTAACTTTCTAAAGATATAAATAGGCCTAAAATGTAAGCCACTAAAGTGAGAAGAAGAACATTGTCAACACATTGCAAGCCAAAGTAATAAGCTCTTTTTATAAAAATCCTTCTCTTCCCCTCTTAAATCCCTAAAATCTAATTGTGATGTTAGAGTAATTTTGGTCTTTTAAATGGCTTTCCTTGCTTCTTTCCAACTTTTAACTATACCTAAAACCTTAATTCCAAGTTTTAACAGGGAAGCATATAATAATTGGAATGTCCAAATGAAAACTCTATTTATCTCACAAAACTTATAGGATGTTATAGAGAGTGGTTATGAAGTGCCAATAAGCCAAAAAGAATCAGTTATGGATAGAAATACAATAAAAGGAGCACAGGAAAAATGAGCAAGATGATGCCAAGGCCTTGCTAGTCATCCAACAAGGAGTTCACAAGGAGATTTCTCTAAGGATTATGGAAGGAAGAAATGTAAAAAAGGTGTGGGAGACACTTAAAATGAGTTCAAAGGTATAGACAAGGTAATATCCATCAAACTCTAATCCTTATAGAAAGATTTTGACACATTCTTATCATAAGAAGATGAATCAATACAATCTTTCTTCTGTCGTATCTTTAATATCTTTAATCAAATTAAAATTTAAGAGGATATGATAGAAGATAAGAAAATAAAACAAAAATGTTAAGAAGTCTTCTTACAAAATATGATCATATTGTGGTTGCCATAAAAGAATCAAAAGATTTATCAAAATTTTCTCTAGTAGAATTAATAGGCTCTCTAGAAGCTTATGAAGCTAGACTAAAAAGATTAAGGCATCCATCAGAGCAAGCATTCTAAACAAAAATAAATATTTCCAAAAATGATGGATATAAGAAAAATAGGCATGGTAAAAAGAGGAACACTTACTAACGATGTTAGGGGAAGAGGAAAGCAAGAGAGTAATCATACAATAAGCTTATCTTATATATTGTGTGAAAATAATTATTAAACAAAATATTGTCGATACAAATGCAAAATATGAAAATACATCGTCATTATGAAAAAGATTAATGGTACCAATAAAAGGAAGAAGTAAATTTCTTAGTAAATAATGAATCTTTTGGCTGTATAGTATGATCAAGAGAATTGAGGGAAGTACATTGATAGTGGTTGTTCAAACCACATGACAAAGAACAAAAATTACTTTTTGCAATTAAATAAAAGTGTAAAAGCCCAAGTTACACTTGTTGATGGAAATATACACTCCATTAAAGGAAAAGTCACTGTTATTGTTCATTCCCAAGATGATAACCAAAAATACATCCATGATATTTTCTATATACCAGTCCTTGCTCAAAATCTATTATGTGTAAGTCAATGTATTTGCAAAAATTATAAGGTTATCTGTAATATCCTGTCTCATAAATTGTTGAGGGTTAGAGGTTTAGAAGTGCATATTGTATTAATCAATTAACATATTTTGGGATGCTTGGATATGATTTTGATAAATTAGAATTAAATTAGAAATTGATATATTTAAGTTAGTGATTTAGAGTTAAATGTTAAAAATTGGAAGTTTGAGGAGTCAATGTGTAAATTGGCTTAGCAAGTGGAACTTTATATTTATGACAAGTGGGCCCTTTAAATTTGTGATAAATGGCACTTTAGACTTGTGAAATGTGGAGCTTTACAAATGGTGACAAATGTAGTCTTACACTTGGTGACATGTATAGCCTTACAAGTAGTGACATATGAAGGCTTAAATGAGTGACATTAGGAGCCTAAAGTAGTAGCACATGGATCAATAGAATAGTAACACATTGACCAATAGAAGGATAACATATGGATCAATAGAATGGTGACACATGAATCAATAAAATGGCGACACATGGATTAGTTTGACTTTCTTTGAACTTTTTAGAGAAAATAGATGTAAAAGGCAATATAAGGGAGAGTGAAGGTCTTCCATAAGGTTATAAGAGGGAGAAAAACAAAAAGCGAGAGAGAGAAGGAGAGAAAAAAGGGAAGAGAAGAGGAGAAGGAAAGAAGTTACCAAGGTAAGTCAAAATTCTAGTTTCAATTTCATCTGCCTCTTTCAATCTGTTTTACATATCTTTAGAGCAAGAATTTGAAGAAACTTAAAGAAAAAAAGTTGTAGATATAGGTCTTAGCTTGAACTCTGTGAAAGTGGTTTGGTAAAATAGCAACTAAAGCTTGAGTTATACTTTTTTCCCTAATACTGCCTGTGACAAACCCCTGTGTAGGAACCTTGCATTATTTCCTAATTTTTGAGGGCTTTAGAATCCGAATTAGTCAAAGTATAAGACATTAAAAATGATTATTGACGTCATATTAATGCTTCTGTGAAACGGATTGGCTGAAATATGTCTTGATAATGATTTATTGTTATTTGAGCATTGGTTGCTAGCTTGTTTCATACCAAAAAATAGGACAAAATTTGGATGGGGATTGTGTTCTAAAAGGAGATGTTGTTTAGGTAACTTTTAGATATATTAAGACTAATGGAAATATAGTTTCAGGAGGCACAAGAATCATGGTATTTGGATTTTTTTTAG
This sequence comes from Erythroxylum urbanii, assembly GCA_027568935.1. Classification (NCBI taxonomy): domain Eukaryota; kingdom Viridiplantae; phylum Streptophyta; class Magnoliopsida; order Malpighiales; family Erythroxylaceae; genus Erythroxylum; species Erythroxylum urbanii. Next base: position 678 of record JAOQML010024937.1, on the reverse strand, counting down.
AGAGAGTTATGATTAAAAGAAGAAAAATTGTTCATAAAGGAACATTAGGAAGAAAAGGATATAATCATTACACTTAAGGATTGCATACATATTCTTGCTATTCATTATCAGTGACCAATGTTCATACGCATGTCTAATAGGCTCTTAGAGTGATTTTCAATACCTAGATATTGTCGAGATGTCGAGGCAATAGCTCATTAGAGTGTTCTGTGAGTTAGCCTAGATGTTTCTCACTATGATTGATTTGTTTTCTGCTAAATTTCAGTTATTGGATTGTTACTTATATGATTGTTATAATTTCAAACATTGTAAGTTCGAGGAGTTTGATACTCGGGACTGTATATGCAAGTGTTTTCAATTGAATGTCAATTGCTGATTATGTAATTATCCCTGAAATGCTTATTTAATTCAAATTGAATATGAATTCTAGATAATCAGTTACACTGATGAAAGCAAATGATGTGTGAGATGATTCATATCGTTGCATTTTACATTCATGATGAGTTAATGGGAGTTGTGATCAAAACAGTGAGGGCAAAATGCTCATAATTAGGGCCTAAGGCTTGTAATGTGAAACCAGGGCATAATGATCATTGAAGTAAATCACTTGTTAATCTAGAAATCACATATAATATGTAAAATACACAAGAAAGGGGGGGGGGGGTTAAATTGTGTTAA
>JAOQML010024917.1:0-11495 GCA_027568935.1 Erythroxylum urbanii | reverse complement strand
TGAGCTTCCTATAATCCACACACATCCTCAACGATCCATCTTTCTTCTTCACAAAGAGAACCGGAGCTCCCCAAGGCGAAGAGCTCGGCCTAATGTATCCTTTTTCTAACAACTCTTCCAATTGCTCCTTAAGCTCCTTTAATTCCGCTGGAGCCATCCTGGAAGGCGGAATCGATATTGGCTTTGTGCGTGGAAGAAGCTCAATGGGAAACTCAATTTCCCTAAGTGGTGGCAATCTTGGTAATTCCTCGGGAAAGATATCCGAGAATTTCCTAACTATAGGTATTTCCTCTAACTTCTTTTTATCTGCCCTTGTGTCTATCACATGGGCCAAATATGCTTTACATCCTTTCCTCATCATCTTCTCTACTGTCAAAGCTGAAACAATTCTAGGCAGGCTTGCTCTTCTGTCTTCCACAAACACCACCTTTTTACCATTGCCCAATTTGAACTCCACTGCCTTCTGATTATAATCCAGATGGGCATTGTACTTCTTTAAGGTGTCTATACCTAAAATCACATCTAATCCTCCCATTTTCAAAGGCATTAGATCCACTACTAACTGTTCCCCTTCAACATATATCTCACAGTCTCTGTATACTTGACTAATAATAACACATTGGCCAATTGGAGTACTCACCATTAAAGGAGTATCCAATGGGCTCAGATTCCTACCACACACAGTTCTACTTGATGACACAAATGAATGGGTAGTACCTGGGTCAATCAAAACAATAATATCATCATCAAACAATTTAATCATACCAGTCATAACTTCTGGAGCGATCTGGGCATCCTCCCGTGTCATTGCAAATACCCTAGCTGGTACTTGGCCCTTGGATCTCCCTGGAAGATTCCCCCTTTTTGCTGCACCAGAACTGCCTACTTCAGTTGTAGTCTGGTGTCCAACAGTCTCGGTTCTCTTCGAACCTTGTATCTGACTCTTTTCATGCCTTGCATGCTAAGGACACTCTCTGGCTATGTGCCCCTTCTCTCCACATTTGAAACAAACTACTGTCAATCTGTAACACTCTCCTCCATGAAACTTGCCACAATGATCACACTTAGGGATCAATGACTTGTCCCCTTCTCCTCTTTTACTGCCTCCAGCCATTGAGGCCTGATGAGAGACAGTCCTCATCTGTCTGGACCTACTTGCACCACTGCTCCTCTTCTCAGAATGCATAGGAAAGTTTTTGGCACTCCTCTCAGGCATAGAAGTACCACCTCCCCTCGTAATCTGCTCTCTCCCATTTCTCTTCTTATTAACGACACTCTTTATATTCTCAATATTTTTGACCCTCAGTGCAGCTTCAACCAGCTGCTGGAAGTCACAGAAGTTCTGCACCACTACTTTCTCTTTGATGGCTAGGTGCAATCCTGATTCAAACCGACCACACTTAGCCGCCTCACTCAGCATCATCTCTGCTGCATATCGGGATAACTGTGTAAACCAACGCTCATACTCACTTACAGTCATCTCCCTCTGGGTGAGACTCAGAAATTCCCTCTGCTTTTGCTGAATATACACTTCAGATAGGTACTTTTTCTTATCGGCAGCCAAGAAGTCCTTCCATGCCAATACCGGCGGTCTCATCTGGCTCCCTGCCACACTCTCCCACCAATGTAGGGCATCTCCCTGAAGCAAACTAGTATCATACTCAACCTTTTGATCATCCTCACAATCCATCTGATTTAATATTCTCTCGGTCTTTCTTAACCAAGTCTCCGCTTCTTCTGGATCAGTGGTCCCATAGAAGTCCACTGCTCCATACTTCCTCAACTTGTCAAACTGTTTCCCCTTTTTAACTGGGGCCAAAGCAGAAGGTTGTGGCATCTGTCCCATGGCCTGGACAAATGCCTGAGCAAAGGCTTGGAACATCCTCGGATCTAATAGAGGCACTTGTTCTTGTAGAACAGGCGACTCCCGGGTTGTAGATGGAGAGGGTTCATTACCTTGCCTTACAGAAGCCTCATCATGTCTTGGGGCTACAGACTCATCAGTACTCTCCTCTCTTAGTGGAGAGTCAGGTACAACTGATCCTTGTAAAATTTCTCGTGTTCTTCTATGAGGTAGCATCTTACTCCTAAGAAGAATAAGCACTATGGATTAGCTACATTTCAATCTTATTTCCTATATGTATGCATGGTATGCATGTCACTTGATGCAATCAAATCGACTTACAATGCAACAAATAATCACACAGCACACAAGTCGTACTATTATGCATTCTAAGCCTAGGAAACAAACCTAAGCTCTGATACCACAACTGTCGGGACCCATTCTTAGACCCCAACTTTCATGCAGAATATTGTAATACGTGAGCTTTTTCTCATAGAGAACACCTTACTCATTATCGGTTCATCTTCTTTCTCTGATATCACAAGATGTCAGACCCTATTTTTGGAGCCCAGCGATCGCATTCGAGATAACACACATTTATCACCCATACTTGCGTTCGAAACTCTCCTTTCTAAGTTCAGCTCCCCTCTTCGAAATCCATTTATCCATTTCAACCTGAATACCTCAAGGAACGGCGTTGGTGAGTCCACACTTTACATATGTACATGTTTCGGGGCTATTTACATAACTTTTTGTATAGGCATCCAATTTAGGGTTTCTTTGGATAGTTTGAAAGAGAATTTCAAGAGCTACAACTTTCATGAAGATCCCAAAGGCCAATTTTAACTTCTAAATGGTCAAAAATAGGACAGGAGATAACCATGAATAGTAACCCAGACGATATCGTGAACAGTAACACAGAGGAAGTCTGTGAACAGTAACACAAACGAAGTTGACTTTTATCTTCTGTGTTGACCACTTATCGCCTGTGGTCTATCCTCTGTAGTTGACTTTTATCTTCCGGGTTGACCACTTATCGTCTGTGTTACTGTCAGTAACACATATTCGTCTGTGTTACTATTCACAGACTTCCTCTGTGTTACTGTTCACAAGTATCGTCTGTGTTACTATTCATAGACTTCGTCTGTGTTACTATTCATAGACTTCCTCTATGTTACTATTCACGATATCGTCTAGGTTACCATTCATGGTTATCTTCTGTCCTAGTTTTGACCATTTAGAAGTTAAAATTGGCCTTCGGGGTCCTCATAAAAGTTGTAGCTCTTGAAATCCTCTTTCAAACTATCTAAAGAAACCCTAAATTGGATGCCTATACAAAAAGTTATGCTAATAGCCCTGAAGCATGTACATATGTAAAGTGTGGACTCACCAACGCTATTCCTTGAGGTATTCAGGTTGAAATGGATAAATGGATTTCAAAGAGGGGAGCTGAACTTAGAAAGGAGAGTTTCGAACGCAAGTATGGGTGATGAATGTGTGTTATCTCGAATGCAATCACCGGGCTCCGAAAACGGGGTCGGACATCATGTGATATCAGAGAAAGAAGATGAACCGATAATGAGTAAGGTGTTCTCTATGGGAAAAAGCTCACATATTACGATATTTTGCATGAAAGTTGGGGTCCAGAAACGGGTCCCGACAGTTCCTCTAAATTTTCATTCACATCTGAACCCTATTCCTCCATATTCTCATCCACATTCCTATGAGCACCTGGTTCCTTCATATTTACACCTTGTTCATCATCATCATGGTCCTCTCCTCCAATTACATATAATATGTTAGGAGCATGGATAGGTGTTTCTACTTAATGAGCTATATATACATCAATAATCCTATGTATTTATATAATATTTGCTAGCCTAATGCAACATTCGTTTAACTCTATAACTCTTAATGACTCCTTAAAGTTAAAACCAAGTACCCTATACCTTATCAATTTGATTATACCCTAACTCCTTCCCCATCTTATATATTTTTCCATTACTAACATAGTCAATGTCAACATTGTCAAATGTATCCATATCCCTACCAACATATCTGAATTCAGGCTCAAACATGAAATATCCACCATAAAAAACTGTTATACTTCCATATTGAGCCAATTAAAACTATAAAGCAACCATTAAAAAATAATTTAATCGATATTGGAGACCCAAACACAACAAGGTATTCATAAGCAAATTCAAATCATAAAGTGTAATGCCCCAAAAATCTCAATTTCATAAATAGTACTTTTTGGGTCGTGAATAGTGCAATTGACACTCGGGACTCAAACTGCACTATATTTTATTTGGCATCAGATAATAGTATTTAAAGACAGCCTGAGGATTTAATTTGAGTTCAAAATGAGTTCATTTTAAGGATTTGATCAAGAGTTGACTAGTGGTCAAAGTTTGACCCAAAAAAGGATGAAAGTCAAACCTAAAACTATTAATGGAAATAAATGATATTATTTAAGTTATTTATATGGGTTTGATATTTTTAATAGTTATTATTTATTAAGAAGAAGAAAAGAATAGCATTTGTTTTTATATGCATTAATGAGTATTTTGTTTTAATGGGACTAATATAATAAATTGCTGCCTAATACTCTCTTCTTCACCAAAGATTGCCGAGAATAACCTCTCTTTTCTTTTTCTCCATTTTCTTTAATTTTCTTCCATTTATAAGCCAACTTTCTCTATCTTTAACCCCCAAATCAACTATTAAACACTAAATCATCAACCTAGAGTCCCTAAACTTACCATATCAACAAGAATGTTGGGGAAAAGATGAAGAAAAATTATAAGGGTGTCCTTGATGAATAGTTCTTGAAATTCAACAAGGTAAGTTAAAAGAGTTTTGGTTTTTTTAGTACATGACTTTAGTGTAATTGTATGCATTAATGAATAAAATGAATGAAATTAAATTTTTATGCAATATTATGAAGATAAAGAAGATGAATTGAAGAGAAGAGAGAAAGAGAAAGAGAAAGAGAAGGAATAAAGAATTGATGCTGAAATTGAAGCTTAATTTGAAGATTTGGACATCAATTTGTGTTCTTACAATTATATTTTTTCCTAAATAATTATGTACTGGGTAATTTAGGGTTCTTGAGATAAAATTGGGGTTTTATGAAATTATTGTTAAAATATTTAATTGGATTGTAAATGAAGTAGTATATGTGATTAATTTGAATTTTAGGCTTATAATTTGTATTTTCCCCAATTGGCATGCATTATGTTTGAATTTGGAAACTTGATATACAAATTTTTTAATAAATTGGTAGGATGAATATATCTTGAATGTTTTATTAACTAAATTAAAACTAATAATGGAAAAAATGACATTAAGGAGTGACATTTACTTTGGCCGAATAGGGGATAGTTTGAATTGGCTATTATGAGTTTTTATCGTTAAATTTCAATGGAATTTAATTAAAATTGCCCTTAGTAAAATAGATAGGAATTGGAGGGATGTGATAAGGTTGGCATGCCAATTAAGGATTTAGCAGTACTACATCATGATATATGTTACTGGACTGTATAGATCCGAGAGTTCGATTCTGATATAAGATATTTGATTTGTCTTATGGACTATGTGACTCTAAGAGCTTGTCCTGTAAGATATAGATATATAAATGGACCGTATGGTTCTGAGACCTTGGTCCTGTATTTTAAAATCCCACTTATCTGACTCAGCGATGCAATTCTGTTGAATTTTAATTTGGGCAATTACAACAAATACATATAAATGCCTGACTAAGGATTAAAGTGTTGGACCCCGTTTTTGGAGCCTAACTATCCGGAATATCAAAAGACGTGAATGTATTATCCTATAAGGTTATTTCCATGAGATCTTTCTAGCCAAAACTTGTCCAGATAGTGGAATCACAAATTGACTTCTTCAGAAAAATTGTAGCTCCATGTCTCTAGTTTATTTTGAAATAATAATCGCCTCATTCGGAGCTCTACAGATCAAGATATGATTAAAATACCAAAGTATGTTCAGTAAAACAACCAATTCATGCTCTTTCGGTCATTTCCCTCACTTTCAATCAATCAATATTTTTTGAATCAACCCTAATGGAAACCAAAATTTTATGGCGAGGTATATAAATATGTTAGGAATCGATTAGTTTAATAATCACTCCATTTGGAGATCGGGTGATGAAGTTATGGCCAAAAGAGTCAAACCTGATCATGTCCTCAATCATATTGTACTTATCTTGGGACAATTAACATAACTTTCACTAGAGATATCAAATTATGATCTTCTTAGGACAGTTTCTAAGAGGACTCTGAGATCTACAACTTTTGTGAAAACTTTGAAGAAAGATTTTGTCATCTAGAGGGTTAAATTCGCTTCGTCTGATGCTTGGTGCTTCATCTGACGCTTTGTCTGATGCTTCGTCTTGTACCTATGCTTCATCTAAAGCCCATGTCTTTTGCGTCTGAGGTCAAAAATTTCCAAATTTTATATTTTTGGAAAGATAAGAAAAAGATATACAACTTTTATGGAGGCAACTATGGCTAATTCTACCTAAATCGATACAGTTTTTTCCTTTAGTTTAGAACATAATTTCTACACCTATGAAAACTTGCAAAAATGCCTTTTCTCTTCATATCACTTCAACTACTAAGTACTTTTGTTAAATTCTTGAATCCCACCTCAAATGATAAATTCCATACAACCTTTCTAATCTCTAACATGATATTCTAAAACAAACAATGATTTTTGCAATCTCAACGAAGAAGAATATGCACATACCCATTCCTCTTCCACAACCATCATACTCAACCTATAAAAATAACTTCATCATACACAAAAGCAATTTCTCAAATTCTCATTCTCATTACTAAGCAAAGTAAATATTTGAACAAGCTTTACTACATATCAACATATACATTACTAACTTAAAACAAAATGCCAAGGATGCTCATGTTTGATATGCCTATAAAGTTATCCAAAACTGTTCACTAACTTAGTACAAAAGTCTCTAACTATCTTGAAGTTTCCGATGCCCTGCAAGGATTGCTAATCTTCTTGTTCTGGACCTAAGAAGTGGAAAAAAGATGGGTTGAGCTACACGGCTCCGTGGCTAATGCATTTATAGCCATCAGAAATCGACCACAATTCAAGCATATGCACATGTATAGCTTGCAATTCAAGCATTTATCAATTTAACTCAAAACTCATAACACAATGCATAGATTTTAGCCATTAAACACAACACTCAAATGCATCATACTTAATAATTCAAAGATTCAATGCACAAATAAATGGCTCAAGAGTTCCGTGGAACGAAACGGAGAAACCGAAGTTTCCGCCGTGAACAAAACGAGTATGATTTTTCAAGATCTTGTGGCCTCAAGCAGGTAGTCGGGAGAAGACTATAGGTCGACGTGCACGTGACTAATGAAACGGGTTCCTTTCTTGCCTAATCACAAACAAATTTTGTGCTCAATACAGTCAATCACAAATCCATAATCTCATGCTTCTTTTACTTTTTCTTCTTTCTTTTTATACAAATATCATAACCTTTTTCAAGGCATAACATAATCATAATTCATTATGCATTTTCAAACATTCACAACGATTTCAATTTTAGGCAAATCAAATGCAAACAAATCTTCATACACACACATAGGCAAGAATTTGCCCAATTACACAATAAATATGAATACATTACCCACCTAAATCCTTTGCAAAAATCCAACTCAAGGTTTTCTTTTCTCTTGCTCTTGGGTAGGATTCTCTTGGTTTCCTAAAACAACCAAGGTTCCATTCAAAACAACATTCTAATAAAATTTATAAACTTCAATAATCACAAAATAATGCAATAAACACAAATTAAACTCAAACCTAACCTACCCATTGTCCATCTAGGTTAGAAAACCCAAGACCTAGTTTAAAAACCCTAGGAATCAAATGGGATCCTTCTTCCTCTTCTTCCAAGACAACACCCACTCTCTCTCTAATCCCTTCATTCTCAACACAACCCATTTCTTTAATAAAGTAAGAAGAAATGATGATTAACTTACCTTAACAAGCTTAATTTCTCTTCTTCCCACGTTTTCTTCTTTTTTTCTAACTTCTCTCTTTTCTCTTCTCTTCTATGACTCTCTCTTCTCTTCTTCTAAATTTTAAGAGAAATTTTTATCCCTGGTCTCCCAATTATGCCCTCATCATTTAATACAATATCCATTCACCCCTTCTTTTGTCTTTATCTACTAACTCCTTAAGCTAACTCAATTCTAACGTTCCCATATTAATTCTAACTTAAATTTAATCTTTCTATCTTATTATAATCTCTATTCCTACTTACTAAATTTAATGACCCAATTATAAGATAAATAAATAAACAAACAAAACGTAATTAAATAATTAAACAAATAAATCGATAATAAATTTTAAAATTTTTTTAGGGTCCAACAATTCTCCCCCTAAAAGAATTCTGTCCTTAAAATTCTTACCTGAGTCCACGAAAAGATGTGGATACTTCTCCTTTATTGCTTCCAAAGGCTCCCATGTTGCCTCTTCCGTCGAATGGTTCTTCCATAAGACTTTAACCAGTTTCACAACCTTGTTTCTCAAAATATTTTCCTTCAAATCTAAGATCTCCACTGGTTGCTCCTCATACGTCAAATCCTCCCTTAATTGGACCTCTGATGGTTGAACTATGTGTGAAGGATCTGATTGGTACTTCCTTAACATTGATACATGGAAGACATTATGAATCTTAGACAATTTCGGTGGCAAGGTTAACTTATAGGCTAAAGACCCAATCTTCTCAATAATCTCATAAAGGCTTATGTATCTCGGGCTAAGCTTACCCTTCTTACGAAACCTTAAAACCCCTTTCCATGGAGAAGCTCTAAGAAACACTTCATCTCTAACTTCAAATTCCATCTCCCTTCTATGTGCATCTGTATAACTTTTCATCCTATCGTGAGCTGCTTTAAGTCTCTCTTTCACCAATTTAATCTTATCAAATGTGACTTGTACCATTTCAGGCCCTAAAAGCCTCCTTTTACATTCCTCATCCCAACAAATAAGAGTTCTACACCTCCTACCGTACAAAGCTTCATAAGGTGCTATTTGGATTCCTGAGTGATAGGAATTATTATAGGCGAATTCAATTAACGGCAATTGATCATCCCATAAGCCTTTGAAATCCATTATACAAGGTCTCAACATTGCCTCCAAAGTTTGGATTGTTCTCTCCGATTGTCCATTAGTTTGTGGATAGAAAACTATACTAAAGTGCAACTTAGTTCCCAAAGCCTCCTGTAAGCTTTCCCAAAATTTGGAGGTGAACCTGGGATCTCTATCCGAGGCTATAGAACTAGGAATCCCATGAAGCCTGATTATCTCATCTATATATTTCTTGGCCAAAGCATTAAAGGAATTCATCTATTTAATTGGCAAGAAATGTGCTGACTTAGTTAGCCTATCAACAATCACCCATATTGCATCATGCTTCCTGCTAGTTATTGGCAATCCCATCAAGAAATCCATCATAATCTTCTCCCATTTTCATTCAGGAATTGACAAAGGTTTAAGCTTACTGATAGGTGCTTAATGTTCTGCTTTAACTTGTTGACACACTAAGCATCTTTAAACATACTCTGCAACATCTTTCTTCATTCATTTCCACTAAAAATTTTCTTTTAAATCTCTATAAATTCTCGTACTTCCTAAGTGTATTGTATAAGGCGCATTGTGTGCCTCATCAAGAATCTCGTCTTTCAACTCTTGCATATCTAGAATACATAGTCTGTTACCTACCACCATCAATCCATCTTCCCTTACCTCTATTTCAGAAGGTTTACCATTTTTAATCTCTTCTCTAAGCTTGCTCAAATGCTCATCTTGCTTCTTCAGTTCCTTAATCTTCTCATTCAACACTAGCCTTACTCTAAAATTAGCCAATACATAACCAGATTTAGCTTGTCTCAATGTCACCCTGAGTTTGGCTAATTCCTTTAATAAAGAAAGATACATTGTCTCCATATGTGCCATAATTGATTTTCTACTCAGTGCATCTGCTACTACATTAGCTTTCCCTGGATGATATTATATTATTAAGTCATAATCCTTTAGTAGCTCTAACCATCTTCTTTGTCTCAAATTCAACTTTTTCTGGCGCATCAGATACTTAAGACTCTTGTGGTCTGTAAACACCCTGGTGGTGACTCTATATAAATAGTGTCTCCATATTTTCAACACAAAGATTATAGCAACTAGCTCTAAGTCATACGTAGGATGATTTGTCTCATAAGGTTTCAATTGCTTAGAAGCATGGGCTATCACTTTATCTCCTTGCATCAACACACACCCTAATCCTTTCCTCGAGGCATCATTATACACTATGTATCCATCACTACTGGAAGGCAAAGTCAAAATTGGTGCAGTTGTGAGCCTATTCTTTAATTCCTCAAAACTATTCTGGCACTCCTCTGTCCACACAAACTTTTGATTCTTCCTTGTCAATTTAGAAAGTGGAGCTGCTATCATAGAAAAGCTCTCCACAAACCTTCTATAATACCCAGCTAGGCCCAAGAAACTTCCCACTTCAGCTACATTTTTAGGTGCTTCCCATTTCTATCTTCGTCGGATCCACATGTACTCCTTGCTCCGAAATCACGTGTCCAAGAAATGCCACTTTCTTTAGCCAAAATTCATATTTTTCGAATTTGGCGTACAACTCTTCCTTCCTCAATGTCTGCAAGGCAATCCTTAAATATTCCTCAAGCTCCTTGTCACTCTTGGAATAAACCAATATGTCATCAATAAAGACTATGACAAATCAGTCTAAGAAAGGCTTAAAGACTCTATTCATTAAGTCCATAAAGGTTGCAGGGGCATTCGTTAATCCAAAGGGCATAACTAAGAACTTAAAGTGCCTATACTGTGTTCTCAAAGCAGTCTTTGACACATCAGACTCATTTATCCTCAACTGGTGATAACCTAAACTCAAATCTATCTTAGAAAAGACCCTAGCCCTTTGCAATTGGTCAAACAAATCATCTATGCGTGGAAGTGGATATCTATTCTTGATAGTGACATGATTTAGCTTCCGATAGTCCACACACATTCTTAACGATCTATCTTTCTTCTTCATAAAAAGGACTGGAGCTCCTTAAGGAGAAGAGCTAGGCCTAATGTACCCCTTCTCTAATAACTCTTCCAATTGCTCTTTAAGCTCCTTCAATTCTGTCGGAGCCATTCTATAAGGCAGAATCGATATTGGTGCAGTACATGGAAGAAGCTTAATGGGAAACTCAATTTGCCTAGGAGGTGGTAGTCCTGGTAATTCCTCAGGAAAGACATCTGAAAATTTCATGACCACACGAATATCTTTTAACTTTCCTTTCTCTGCCTTTGTGTCTACCACATAGGCTAAAAATGCTTCACACCCTTTCCTTACCATCTTCTCTGTTATTAGAGCCAAAACAATTCTAAGTGGGCTTGCTTTCTGATCCCCCATGAACACTACCATTCTACGTCCATCCAGTTCGAACTCCACTGTCTTCTGTTTGCAATCCAGATGGGCGTTATACTTTTCTAATGTATCCATGCCCAGTATCACATCTAATCCCCCCATCTTCAATGGCATTAGATTCACCACTAAGTGTTCCCCACCAAT
>JAOQML010024901.1:0-11498 GCA_027568935.1 Erythroxylum urbanii | reverse complement strand
TATAACTTAGGTTCTTTTAACCTTAAGTCATCTTCCAAAAATACCCTTATGTACCTTACAACATCCACACTTTAATTTCATCAATCCATGAATTAAATCCTCCTAAACTTGACCTAATAGTCAACCTTAATCAAAAATAATTTATATAACAATACCAAAATGCATACTAATCATGTTTACTAAAAATAAATAATAAAAAAATTCAAGGCCCAACAAGGATGGCCATTGGAAGAGGAGCTATAAGGCCTGTCTGGAGTCACTAAAGCAGAAGAAGGCATTAGATGGCCCATCTACATTAGGCATGTTTGTGATTGATATTAATATTGATTCTAATAATAAAATATTGGTATTGGATACGGACTGTGGATCACATATATGTATTGATATGTAGGGCCTCAGGAATAGTAGACAACTCACAAGGGAGACTCAAACTCACCTATGGCAATAGAGCAAGAGTTGCTGCGTTGGTCGTAGGAACTTATGTATTGACACTCCCTAGTGGGCTTGTAATAGAATTGGATGATTGTTTTTACGTACATGTATTGACTAAGAATATTATTTCAGTTTATAGTTTTAATGAAGTTGGTTTCCCTTTAAATTTTAGTAACCATGATTTTTCTGTTAGTTTGAATGGAATGCTTTATGCTATAGGTACATTATGCAATGGAATATACATATTAGATATGTCCAATCTAATTTTAAATATCAATGACAATAAAAGACAAAAACGAGATAATGTGAAATAATCTTACTTGTGGCATTGTTTCCATGGCCATATAAGTGAGAGATGCATGACTAAACTACACAACTGTGGTAGTTTACAATCATTTGATTATGAATCATATGACACGTGAATCTTGCTTGGTAGGTAAGATGATAATGTTACCCTTTAAGGGAAAGGGTGAACAAACTGCTGGGTTATTAAATTTAATACATTCAAATGTGTGTGGCCCAATGTCCATACATGCCAAAGAAGGTTTCATATACTTCATTACCTTCATCGATGCTTATTTATTATATGGTATTTGTATCTAATAAGATAGATATCTGACGCCTTCAAAAAGTTTGAAGAATTCAGAAATGAAGTAGAGAAACAACTAGGCAGAAATATTAAAACACTTCGATCAGATCAAGGTGGTGAATACTTAAGCCAAGAGTTTCTAAGTTATCTCAGAGATAAAGGGATAATATCCTAGTGGACTCCACCTTAAATGCCGTAACACAATAGTGTGGTAGAAAGGAGAAACTGAACCTTGTTAGACATGGTGAGGTCAATGATGGGCTTAGTAGATCAGCCAAAATCCTTTTGGGGATGTGCAGTTGACACTGTTATTTATTTGTTAAACACAACCCTTCAAAATTAGTTGATGTTACTCTATATAAGATGTGGACTAATAGGAAACCCTATCTTTCTTATATGAAAGTGTAGGGTTATCCAGCTTATGTGAAGATGATTCATTCAAATAAGCTAAAACCTAAATCTGACAAGTGTCTGTTTATAGGATATCCTAAAGAAACGATAGGATATCAGTTCTAAAATATTTTGGAACAAAAGGTGTTTCTTTTAAAGCATTCTATCATTTTAGAGAAAGAGTTTCTTTTAAAAGAAGATAGTGGAAGGAAAATTGAACTTACGGAAGTTTAAGATGATCAAATAGATACAAATCAACTACTTAAACCTGAGATTGTTGTTCATAATGATGAAACAATAATTCAATCTTCTAATGCACAAGAAGTTCGTAGGTTAAGTAGGATACGAAATGTTCCAAAGAGATATAGATTTCTCATAAGTGAACACAATGATGTATTGTTCATACAAGAAGATGAGACCACTACCTATGAAGAAGTTCTGAAGAGTTCAGAATCTAAAAAATGGCTTCAAGCCATGAAATCCAAAGTGGATTCCATGTATGGAAACCAAGTATGGACTTTTATTGACCCACCCAAAGGGATAAAACCCGTAAGGTACAAATTGGCTTTCAAGAAGAAAACCGGCATGGAGGGTGATGTAGTTACCTATAAAGCTAGGCTTATAGCTAAAGGTTATCATCAAAGATAAAAAGTTGACTATGAAGAAACATTTACCTCGATAGCCATGCTTAAATCCATTAGGATACTCCTAGCCATTGCTACTCATTATGATTATAAGATATGGAAAATGGATATGAAAATAACTTTCCTTAATGCAAACCTAACCGAGGATGTATATATGACACAACCAGATGGTTTCATATCCAATGATGGCAAAAAGGTATCCAAGCTTCAAAAATCCATTTATGGATTGAAGTAAGCATCAAGGAGTTGGAATATCCAATTTAATGAAACAATTAAAGAGTTTAATTTCTCACAAAATCTGGATGAACCTTGTGTGTATAAGAAGGTTAGTAGGAGTGCAATCGTATTCCTTGTATTATATGTTGATGACATACTACTAATAGGAAACGATGTCTCAGTTTTACAATCAGTCAAGATTTGTTTGTCTAAGAATTTCTCTACGAAATACCTTAGAGAAGCAACTTATATTTTAGGTATAAGAATCTATAAAGATAAATCTAAGAAGTTGCTTGGTCTTTCTCAGTCTACATATATAGATATGATGCTAAAGAGGTTTAGTATGGAGCAGTCTAAGAGAGGTTATCTTCTAATGATGCATGGACTTACACTCTCAAAACCTATGTGTCCAAAGACATAAGACAAGAGGACTCGCATGAATTTGATCCCTTATGCTTTGGCTGTAGGATCAATCATATATACTATGTTATATACGAGACCCAATGTATCATATACTCTAAATGTTACGAGCAGATACCAGTCAGATCTTAAAGAGGGTTATTAGGTGGCTGTCAAAAATATCTTTAAGTACTTAAGAAGAACTAAGGATGTATTCTTAGTGTATGGAGAAGGAGATCTTATTGTGAGCAGGTGTACAAATGCCAGTTTTTAGTCCTACAGATATGAATCTAGATCCCAGTCAGGATATATTTTCACACTAAATGGTAGAGCAATCGGTTGAAGAGTACCAAACAAGTGATAACTACAGATTCAATAATTGAAGTAGAATACATTGCTGCTTCAAAAGCTGCAAAGGAAGCACTTTGGATCAAGAAGTTCATCACGGAACTTTGAGGTGTTCCTACCATTATTGACCTAGTACAGTTGTATTATTGACCTACCATTAAAAGAGATATGAATCTCATGTACTCACCTATGGTTTTAAATACAACAGTGATTAACTTTAGTGCAAGTAGGAGGTTGTTAGAGAAGTGCTCTAAAGGCAATCACCTTTAGCACTTACTGTATAAATCTTTTTTATTAATAAAAAGGTTTTTTTGTTAATTTGATGTTCATGTTCTTTATGAATTAAATTAATGAAGTCCTTGCTACATTACATAGCATAAAAGAAATCATGATGAGATCATGATAATGAGATTCCTATCATATGTAATTAGTTAGTATCTAAATTATTCATCTTCATAGGATTAATAAGACAGGACATTATTAATCTGGACAGACTAGCACATGTTATAAATTCTTGATTAGAACAAGCAGTAGATTTTATAAGTTGTAAGCATGAGTTGTTTAGAGTTAATATATGGATTCTTGGTAAGAGTAGTAAGTACATTAGACGATCTGCTATGAGACAATAAGATGGATAATCTATTTTAGAGTCAATGATAGTCTCATTATAGCAATGGTGGAAGTTTCCTTAGACTTGAGGTTCTCAAGGATATTTTAGATACTAATCCTTTACTTTGGCTCTATTCCTCTTTGCCTCTTAGAGGTTTCTCATATGATGGTAATTGGGTACAACTTGAGGTATTTGAAAGTAATTGAGCAGCCAATAAAGGATTCACCACTCCTGATGGAAGGAGATGATACCCATGGCTTTTGTCGAGGTCATTACTTAAGAATCTCTAGCTAGAGTGGAAATGTCATCAAGATAGTCTTTAGTGATATATCCAATTGAGTAATGAACCTCAAGGATAAGAACTAATATCACTTGGGCTAGATGTGATGTAGTCAGTCTAAGAGGGAGTTAACACTTTAACCATACTCTGAAATAAGTGGGGTATAGATGGTGAAAGGATGAATTACACAAGAACATCGTCTATGGAAGGGTTTGTAGTCAAACCAATGACTTTCTGGTTAATTAAGGGTCATGATGTGTCGGTAGATACCGCTAATAACTTGTTTGAACTAAGTGTTAATTCAAGTGGCCAACATAACCAAGAACCTAATGGGTTACATGTATTGAAGATTTGAAGAATGAGTAAAATGGTTTTGGATGGGGATCTAAGATATGAGATATGCATGACTAAGCTATAAAAGTGTGGTAGTTTAGGATCATTTGATTGTAAATTATATGACACATGTGAAACTTACTTATTAGGTAAGGCAACAAAATTACCCTTTAATATGCAAGATGACAAAATTACCCTTTAATAAGCAAGATGGCATAATTACCCTTTAATAAGAAAGATGGCATAATTACCCTTTAAAGAAGGGGTGAAAGTTTCATGGTAAATTGAGTAGGATTAAAACCACTTAATTCCCACTAACTCTCCATTGATGTTAGGAGTTAGAGGATAACCAAAGGGTGTAAGAAACATCAATTTTTGCACAAGTGTTGTGTGAAAACTAGAGATTTTTTGGTGAAGTGTTCATCATTTTCTCTCACTCTCTACAAACACTCTCAAAGAATACATCATAAAGCTAGCACTTTATGTTTGTTCTAGCCATTCTTCTTAAGAGGCTTCAAGCTTTGCTCTTCATGTGGATATCATTAGAGACATCCTCCTTTTTTCATTGTGGTTTACGACAACCAAAAGAGGTGAAGACAATGAAGAACTAAGGAGATTGTAAGGTATACATCTTAAGTTCATGTTTTTTTAAAGTTACATCTAATGACACTTGGAAGTTCTTAGTGTTTTGGGTTTCGTTTTATATTTCTGCGACTATTTTCTATTTTTGATGCATGTGATGTAAAATCAAAACTCAACACCTTATTCCTTTGTTGATTTTTAGGGAACTAGAGCTAAAAGATATGAAGCCAATTTTTATGCTTATTCAATTGGTGGATCAATCAATAAAGAAAGCACTAGGCTTGGTAAAGAATGTGCCTATAAAAATTGACAAGTTTATGATTCATATGGATTTCATTATGCTGGACTTTGAAAAGGATCAAAACTATTTACTAGTTCTAGGTATATCATTTTTGAACACCGGAAAGGCTTGGGTATATGTCCATGAAGACAACTCATCCTTTGAATTAGAGATGAACAAGTGAAATTCCACATGGATAAGGTATTAAAGTCTCCGAAGGAGGGTAGCTCATTCACGAGAATTGATTAACTCGAATCTTTAAATGAGCCAGAGGAAGAAGATCAAAAGATAGTGAAGATTGTATTTGAGGAATATAAGGAAGTCTCTATTCAAAAAAGAAGAGAATGACAAATAGAAACTAGTGAAGATTGAGTTTGAAGAATATAAGGAAGTCTCTAATCAAGAAGTTAATGAAGAAGAGAATGACGAACAAATGACAACAGAGATAAAGATTGAAGAAGATATAAACGTCTCTATTTACAAAGCAGAAGAAGAGGAGGAGACGAAGGCCAATGAGAACAAAATAGAGCAGTTCACCTTCTTAGAAATTAAATTGTTGAATTCGATAAATGATCACATGGTTTTATTATTCCCTATTTAATTGACAGTTTGCTATTTAAAAGGGCATTATTGAACTTACATGGCTTCTTGTTTGATTAATTATGTCCTTTTGATTATCTCACAGCATGTAGCTTATTTTCAAGCTACTAAACTGATATTAACTAAGCAAGCCACCTATAATTGATTCCAGCTGAGTTTTGAAGGATACAAGGTTAAGTTAATAACCATAACTTATCACGCTCGGTAATTAGATTGAAATTGTCATGTAGTTAGATTTGTTTTAAATTCTAAAATTAGGTTTTTAATGAATTGGAATAGTTGATTGCTAATTCTCTTATTCTTTTTGAAGAAATTATTCACCTTAACAAGTTTCATGCTCTAAACTTTCTTTTAGTTTTTCTTGTCATTTTTAGTTCCTCTATGTGGTGTTTGTTCCTTCACATTGAGGACAATGTATTGTCCAAGTGTGGGGGGACTTGCATTTTTTCATCATAAGTGTGAATTTTTGCATGCCATATTGTTAGCTTTTGTTTAAGGTTGACATGGTGTAAGTGTGAATTGTGTGAATGGATATAACTTGATGGAAGTAGTTTAGCTTTAAACATAGTTAATGAAGTTGTAAAGGAATATTAGCTTGTCAAATTTTTGTTCTAAGTATCTTTGGTTAAATATGCATGTTAATTAGAATATGATGTTAATTCATTCACCTTAGGAAATTTGTTACATACATTTGTAATAATAAGTCAATTCAATAAGTAGCATCATTAGTAATCTTTCATGACGAAAATTAGCTAAAAGAAACGAGGTAGGCTATTGTTGATTGTAAAACAGTCTACTAGTTTTACACTCGAAAACTATAAGTATACGGGTCGTGACTTGTAGTTAAAAAGTAAATATCAATCCCATGAGGATTGATGCTTAGGCACCTCTTCATTTAGATCAAAATTTGTCTAAGAACCGACATTATTTTATGGAAATAAACTAGAAAATTAAATTAAAATTAAATGACTAACAATGAATAATTGACAATACCAAATTGTATAAAACTGAATTTCAAGGTTTAAACAACTAGAGATCACTTTCTCCCTATCTTGTCTCCCTCCTATTTTATTAATCAAATTGTGTCTCATATAAGATGTTCAATTGCATTAACTACCCTCTCTCAAGGTGTAATTAATTGTCCCTAATCAAATTAAGTGAAGTTGATTTAGCAATGCCTCAATCTACCAAATCACTCAACCAATTTAACTAGTTATTAAGTTATCCTATAGGTAATCAATTAAATTAGCCAAGATCTCTCGTTCAACCAATCAATTAACATGATGAATATAAGTCTATATTTTGCCAATTCTCATTGTACAATCTTATACAAATTACCCAACCCAATCTCTCAATTTATTGCAAGGTATATTTATGTAATCAACATTCATCAAAGACATATATCATTCAAATCAATAAAATAAGAGTTTAACAAGATAGTTCAAAAGTAATCCTTAAAACTAAATCAGCCACTCATAGTGTCTATAACATCCCCAACAATTGAATAATCCATCATACAATGATTGGAAAAGATAGAACAACTGGAAAATAAATATAAAGAACTTCTCTTCTTTTCCATAATATGAGAATTTTGGTGTTGGTAGGCTCTTCTGCCAATTATAATTGATGATCCTTGAATCTCCACCTTAGAAAAATATATACTAACGCACAACTATCAACTTCCCCAAACTTAAATCTTTGCATGTCCTCAAGCAAAATAAACACATCCAATCAGTTCCATCACTTCATTTTCGCAAAGATCAAAGCATACAATCTCTCATATTTTAACCAACTCAAATATCAAGTTACTACATATATCACGATTACTTTTCATTAGTGTGCATAAGCAAAGTCAACATATGACACTATCACTCAAAGATAACTATAGATACAAAATGAATCTTCCTCATGGTTTCATTTATTTCTCTCAAGTGTTTGATGATTAATGTTTCGCTCAAACTTCCTATAGGAAACTACACTACTATAAGCTTGCTAATACACTAATTCTCCTCTACAATTATTGTATGCATGAATAGATCAAAAGGACTTACTTAGGGCTGTAATGTGGAAGGGTTAAGGTAGGCAAAGAGGGAAAAGGGTTTAACACAAGCATTCGTAATGTAAAAAGTGGATAAAAAGGGGTAAAAATAATTCCGAGATGCACAAATGTAACTATGCTATTACTCTGTACTTATTGATGCTACTCAAGTGTTCATCCTTTTTCTTTTCTTTTCTTTTCAACATTTTTTCTTTTTCTTTTTTTTATATGGAAGAAACTATGACTAAAATAGCAACTAAATACAATGTGATTCAAAAGCAGAAGTATCATTACCTCATCTCGGTAAAAATTTTCACAACGATCCTAACTAATGCATTACTTAATACTCTACTAAGCTTTTGAATGGGTAAGTTAATAGGGTTTCATGTTTTAAAAGGTGGGCCATTTAAGCTAAGGGTTAATACAAAAAAGGGCCTTAATCATGTCTATTAAGCATGAATCCAGTAGACTTAAACTGATTCAAAGTAAGTTTTGAAAGTAATAACCTAAAGAAGCGTCACACAACAAAGAAATATAATGACTATAGATGGAGTCATATAGGCTCAATCCTCACGTTGACTCAAATGAAAATTCATTATGCATCTCTACACTACCTTATTGCTCAAATGTCAAATTGTAAGTAAGCTTATGTAATCAACTACTTTTCATCACTTAACATGGTTCACTTGCTACTCAAGTAGCCTAATTTTAGTTCAAGCATACATTTAATCTAATTCTAACTAACATGATAGAATCTTATGACAAAGAAAATCAACGATTCAAGTGCAGTTCCATTGCTTCACACAAAACAACATGATATGCCTAAACTTGCTTCCTAATTAACAAAATGCAAACAGTGACTAAAACAATGCAATTGACAAAGCAAGTGCCACATACCCACACTTAAAGAACACACTGTCCTCAATGTGACAAGGCAACCACAATATAAAGAAAAATGACATAAAACTAAACAAAAGACGTGAAACCAAAGAAAAGACATAAAACTAAATGAAAGAAATTGACATAATTTAAAAGTTTAGGGTAAGAAGGGCTTATGGAGATTGTGGTGGTGACGGTGTTCGTGAAAGGGCTTCAAAATTGTTCCTCTGAAAGAACTTGAGGAATTTCTTATTTAAGTACTACTTCTACTTATGGACTTCTCTCATCTGGGTGTCGAGCTCGTTAATTTGCGATGTCAATTGCTAATGATCAGAGGCCATCTGGTCGAGGATTTGCTGAAATCTGTCAACCTTTGCTAGTGTAGTTAGTTCTTCTTCCTCTATTTCTTCTTGTGGCTCTAGGACCATTTAGGATGTGGATGGTCGGGAAGCGACTATATCCTTGCCTTTCCTGTTCTTAACTATAGTGCGTGTTTGTAGATTTCGAAGTTCCATAGAATGGAGCTTAAAAATTTCAGAGCACCTCGAATAAGATATGTCAAACACATCATATTAAGTTGTATCCACATCAAAGTTGTAAAACAAAGCCAATGTAGTAAAAATATGAGACATGCCATAATAAGAGCTCTTCTTATTCATACAACTCACTATTAATTGAAAAAATTGATAAGTAGTTTTGATTTTTATTTTTTGATCTATACACCAAAGGAAGAAATGTTCTTTGGCTGAGCACTTATTAATTTCAGTTTTATTGAAAACTATTAAGCATATAAATTTATGCAAAAGTAAATGCTCGACACTTCGATTAAAATGTTTGGTGCATTTTGAGAGTCAAAATTAGCTTCACCCATTAGAGTTTTCCAGTAATTATCCACACCAATGCCATCGTGATCATCTAAAATTTTTGTGTTTGATAAATCAAAAAGTACACGAATGACATGATAATCAAGTTTATAAACATCGCCAGCTATCCTAAACTAGAATACATCCATTTTAGGATTATAACACATAGTAGTGAAAAACTCAATAGGATAAATAGGATAAATAGGCACATCACAACAAATGAATCTATTCCAACCTATGTTTATAACTAATCGCTTAACATTTCACTTCACTCCTATAGTTGTTAATAATTCAAAGTCAAAGTATCAAGGAGTAATTAATTCCCTATCTCTAATGTCCTGAGAACAAATACCTTTATCCTTCGAATAAATGGGGAATGGGGCATAAAAAGTGGTCTTCAAATCGGGTTTACCTTCATCGAAGACTTTAATTCCCATGATCGTGGGTTAGTGTAATTCTTCCACTTCTAAACCTTCTTCCAAGCCTAACAGGCATTCTCAATGATCCCGTAACCTACAAACACCTCAAAATAATCTTACCAACAAGAAATTCGAAGAGAAAAGTAGTTAAAATTTAAACAAAATCTAAATTAATACCAAGCAAACTCAAATCAAACATAGTCATAACTAAATAAATCAAACAAACAAATAGATAATGATAATCAAAAGAAAATAGGATTCTATGTGTTGCCTCCCATGCAGCATTTCTTTTAATGTCGGTAGCACGACTCTCCTTTTTGCTCATGATGGCTCAAATGAACGGTGCAGTCATAGTGCAGTCACTGATCTTAAACTCTGCACATAAGCTACCATGGTATAGATTCCACCTTCCTTTTAGTTTTCCTTCCTTTACCTTCTCCCACGTGAACGTTTCTTTCTGAATGCATTCCCAGGATACTTATTCTCTTCCCATTGTCCTTGAGGTTAGTTTCCTTTATACTCACTGGGGGTAAAGGAGAAAAGTAGCCTTTCTCTAACACCTTGAAGGTTAATTGTTTCTTTCCTACTCTTAGAGTTAGTTCACCCCCATCAATGTCAATGATCGAGTGAGAAGTAGCCAGGAATGGTCATCCAAGGGTCATAGGGTTTTTGCATCTTATTCAATATCTAGTATATTGAAATCTACGGGAAACATTCATCTATCAATCTATACTTGCACGTTCTTAATAATCCCCTTCAGCTTGTGCACTGTTCTATTGGTCGTTTTCACCAATATCTTTGTAGGCTCTAACTCTCCTAACCCCAACTTCTTAATAAAAGTGTTAGGCATCATATTGATACTTGCTTTTAAATCCATAAATGTCCGAGCTATATTGACTCCATTAATATTGCAAGGAATTAAAAAGCTCCGTAGGTTTTCTTTCTTATGTGTTATGTTAGGATTTCCTTCTGTTATGTGATCTTTTGCCTCTTTCTTGAATGGTTCCTTTAATGTGAGTTTTCTTTGTAGTTGATTTGCTATATCCTTAATCTTGTTTGACTTAACCTCCTTAAAATTCATTATTGCTCTACTTGAACTTGACTTTTGCTAAGAAAAAATAAGATATAGAATTCTACGTTGAGGCTCTTTGATCGGCTCACTTATTAGCTCACTTGGAAGCTCTTCCAAAACTATTTGTTCTTCTCTCTTGTCTCTATCTTAAATCTTATGTTCAATGTCCTTTTCATGTGTCCGAGTGATAGCCATGATCCTTCCTTTGGGTTGACCTTAGTATTGCTCAGTAGACTACATACATTTTTAGAAGACAAAGCATTAGCAAGTTGACCTACCTAAACCTCCAAATTGTGGATGAATGAGGCGTGATTCTTCACAATATGGTCAAACTTTGCTTCCATCGTCGTCTGACTTTCCTCCTGGATAGCAAACATCCTCTTCTAATTCTCTTCTTAAGTTGCCAGTTTGGAACCAAAGTCTCTATCATTTTGTCCATTTTGCTCTCCATCCATCCATTTCAATCTTGCTGAAATCCCAGAGGTCCTTATGGTCTCATTTGGCCACCTGTATTATTTGTTGGA